>CAJNIZ010018291.1:74721-88399 GCA_905231905.1 Symbiodinium pilosum
GGTTTAGGGTTTATAAGCCCTAAACGCTGAATCCTTGCCTCTAATAGCCAAGGTACCGTAAAAAGGCTGTGTACCCAATAGGTTGGAATCCCTTCCCTTGTTTCACTGTAGTCTCCTTAGGAATTTGGTTTAGTTTTTCATATAGTATAACCCATAGAGAGTATTAATAATATCATCTTTACTGTATAGTATAGGTCTAAGGAGATTACCGTTAAGGTTGAAGGTTGTTCTAGGGAGGAGTCTTCGGGCCGAGGGTTTGTAGTCCAGGGTTTAGGTTTTTCGGGCTTAGGGTTTAGGACCCCAATATAGTATATTCCCTTATTCCCTACTAAAAAGGCCTAGTGTCCTACCTTTCATAATTTCGCCGCAGCTTTAGGTCTCTAGGTGGAGGATTCTGTTTGCGGGCTTCCAGAAACAAGGGGCTGCAACATAGACCCCAATAGCCTTACCCGTACCCTTTACCCTTGACCCTAAACCCTAAACCCAACCCCTCTAAAGGAATCCCTAGTTTGTGGAAACCATCTCCTGCACCCTTAAGATCATCATGTGGGTACTGGTCTAAATTCCCCATAATACGGGGTCCTATATTTGGGTTCCCAGTATAATACGGGGCCCTATATAAATTTCCCCCATTTTGGGAACAGTAATTTAGGGAAACTTCCATGTGGGTACTTCCCAAAATGTGGGTCCCACTTTGGTACCCCTAAATATGAGGCGCCGTATTAGAATCCATCACCCCGATGAGGGCAATAATTTTGAAAATGACCCATGCGAACCCTGCACCCTAAACCCGAAACCCTGTCGTTCTGGCAGGTGAAGCCCAGCCTTTCAAAGGAAGCGCTCTCCGAGTTTCACAGGCAGGCAGTCGTTTCAGTGGAGCTATGCGAAATTTGGGGTCTCGGGTTTAGGGCCTAAGGGTAGGGGCTATAAGCCCTAAACTTGAGACGTACTCATCAGACAGACAGCCGTGGCACCCAATATTTTTACTTTGGACAAACCTGTTTACAATAGCTTCAAGAATATGAAATTTGAGTACCCCAGTTGGCCCAACATGCTAAACGATATCAGCGTCTGAAGGCTCCTAGCTGGATTTGCAAGGTTAAGTTCAAGGTTTAGGGTTCAGGGCTTAGGGTTTAGGATGTTACTTTCATAATGGGTGGTTTTCAATATTATGGGCCTCTTTTGGCTATGAGATATACTACGGCACCTGGTATTTACGGCTTCCGAAATGGGACCCCAATTTTGGAAACTAGCCAAATGTTTTCCATATTGCCGCTGCCGTTAAAAGAGGACTCGTCAGATGTTCCATGCAAGCCCACGGGTTCATAAGTAGCCCCATTATTACCCAGAGGGTCCAAGTACCCAATGATTAGGTACTTGGGTTTTGAGTAGGAATAGTAATTTTACTACAGGTTTTGGGCAAATATATGATTATCAGGTACATGGATCCTTAGGGTTTGGGTTACTTTGGGTGATGATAAAGTAAATGGAAACTACTATAGTGGAGAATCAAATGGAAGAATCAAATTGAAATTGTGGTTGCATTGGAGCTTATATGAGCTATTATCAAAATTAGGCTTATTAAGGGGCCTCAATAGCGGACATTGGGATCTCTGTTGTAGTTTAGTATAGCTCATAATGAGGAACCCATGTCCATTAATTATGTAAGAAATATTGACTGTAACTCCTATGGTATAAAGTAGTTTTTTTTTTATACCTGCAAATAGGACTATGCTTTGGTGTTGTATCCCCGAGGTAGGTACTGGGGATCCTTCGGGCAGACCTAGTTTAGGTGAGCGGAGTCATGAACGATAAGCGGCTCAGATTATCTTCACTCGCGAAGTCTGATATAATTTCTGCGGAGGTATAATGATGGCCTAGCCCTAAACCCTGAGCCCCAAAAATGTTTTCGCCGCCCCAGGTAGGCCAATAGACGAAGTCATGTCTCAGGTGGAACCGTGCTTTTGGCAGCAACTGAGAAGTGGGCGCCTTCTAGAGTCTTTTGTTGACGCGTTGTTTAAAAGCAATCGGAAAACAGTGGGTTCAAATGCAAACGCAGGGGTGCTTCCGTGATAGGGCTGCATGCGTGTTCAAAATGGATGCCAGCTGACAATAGAAAGTCGTATCTATGGTCGTTTGGCAAGGATGACGTGCATGAAATATTCCAGTATCAAGACATTATTTTTGGTGTCAGAGAAGGGTTGGTGAAGTTGAGGATAGAGAGTTTGGGGTTTGAAGGCCGAATTTGGCAGAGTTCGGAAGTGGCTGTGAGGCGCAAAGCAGTGCGTGAAAAAAAAATGTTCTGTGTGGTTGCCAAATTGGGATCTCAAAGTTGTGCTCTGAACTGCGGCGTATTGTGCCGCAAGGGCAGCTTGGGAACAGTCCACATGCGGGCCCCCGAAAAGATGTAACCCGAACGCCACAGACAGTATGAAAAAGAATACGGCCATCTCTGTTGCGCAGTGCCAAACGGAATCATCTAGGAAGAGCATCATTTTTGCAGGCGCTGATAGAATCAGTAGACCAACCTAGAAGCAGCTTTATCTGCCAGCGGCACTCCAATATCTGAGCCCTTATATAACCCTGCATGACAGAAGACTGTGCGGCATCTCCGCTCCAATCAGCTCTGCAGTTCACCTGCAACATCCATGCAAGAGCAGCACACCTCCGCAGAGAATGTCTTGTCATCATGCAACCTGAATAGTACCCAATACCCTCTAAGCCCTAAACAGAGTCCTGATATTCCGGGAAGGGTCTTATAGTACATGTCACATGTCAGTAGTGCCCAGCGCACCAGCAGCAGACCGGCATGCTCGCAGTGAAGCTTGGAACAAAGGTTTTAGGGCTTAGGGGATCAAACCCCAACAAATCTGTTTCTGCCCACTGGAAGCTAGTTTTGACAGCCTGGAAGAGCCAAGCCCAGTGAATTCTAAGCACCAAGCCCCGGTAGCCCAGGAGCCTTGAAGCCCAGGAACCCTCAAACCCCCTACGAGCCTGACCCATAACCCAGATCACCAAAATCCCAAATCCTTAAACCTTGATCCCTCAACCCTAAACTCTAAACTCCCAAAGCCTCACCCCCCACCGCGCCTGCACGTCGACGCGAAACCTTTCCGAAACCGTCGACGCCATGGCGGACTCCCCTGACGAGTCTCCTGAGGGTGAGGCGGATGGCCCCAAAGCCGGACCTAGCCTCGCCCTCAGCGCTGCAAGCACGCAGTTTAGGACATTTTGGTTTAGGGTTTAGGGTACATGGTTTAAGGTCTTTGGGACTACTAAGCAGTTGGGGGCTTAGAGTTTCAGATTTAAGGGTTCCAGACTGCTATGCAATGAACTTCTAGCTCTTACGTACCAAACAGTTCTAAAAACGCTCGAAGCGGAACTGCATAGGAGCCTCTGCGTAAACCCTTCATCTGCCTCAGGAAGAGTTTCCACAAAGAACTGCACAGGAGCACGGGTCAAACACTTGAGAGGCCCCTTCTCTTGCAGACACGTCTGCTTTTCCCCTACAGTCGATTCGGAACCCCAATCCTGAAACTTGTAGCCCCCAAACACCCTCAGCCCTAAACTAGAGCCCAAACCCTAAACCCCAAACTCTGAACAGGTGAGCCTGTGTTTTGGGGCCAGAAGTGGCATGAAGGCGGCTTCGAGAAGCAACTCGGACAGTTTATGGCGGGGTCTAGGGTTGGACCGAATCCTTCAGGACAATAAGTATACCATCGTCATACAGTTTCGCAGGTACAGGTACGTGGCCCTGCCGGACTTTGACCATCAATGGTACGACCATACATACAGTGTGTTGCATACGTAAGACTTTGTCAGCGTGACTGCAAACTTTGTGGGGCCTTTCTGGGCGTTCATATTTTGGGGAGGTCCTGCATGTCCTCCTTACCGTCTGCTCATTCAAGGGCCACAAGGCACCGTCAAAATGTAAAGAGGATACCTAGACATCCTAAATGCCCATAAGTGGAAGTTTCCTGAAACAATTTTACATTTGTATTCTCTGACATCCTAACAGTTTCTTGAAACAATTGTCCATTTCCATTCTCGGACATCCTAACAAACAGCTGAGACTAGGGAACAACCCATCTGCTCATCTGGAAGGTCCAGGAAGTTTCTTTCCCTCAGCGAGGAACCTACGTTGTAAACGGACCGCCTCGGGAGGTTTACCCACAAAGTAAGCAATGTAATGATGCCCAGTGTCCCCCACGCCTTAGGGTCCATCATACAAGAACCATATACCTTGGGGTTCTTATACTATGAACCGTTATTAAGGCTTCGGGGGAGCATATGATACTTGGATACTTTGGACTTCGGACCCTTAGAATGCCAAGCTAAACCCTAAACCGCGGAAGGCAAGCCCGTCTGGGTGAAAACCCAGCCGGTGGGAGTATGCCTTGGATGGTATTAGGGTCCCAAACATGATTTGAGGTAAATGTTGATTGGGGTATCGGGCTTTGGGTTTAGTGTTGAGGGCCTAGGGAATATGTTGGATGCTGTCCCCACTCATCTAACAGCTCCATAATGTATGTTATTCAATTATACAGAGCCCTGAATATGACCTTTGTTTTAAACTGTTATTGGGTGAGGCAGGACCCAAGCTATACATTTATTGGGATAATGAGCTCTCTGCGTAGTCATCGTACTCGTGCCGTGCTTGTAGCTGCCGAAGAGCTTGAGAAGTGTTCCGCTCGGCGCCCTGCAAACTTTAGACACTCATTTACAACTACATGGGTGATTGTAAAAATTATGGTTCCTTTTTGGATCCCTATGATAATGCGGCACCTAGTATTTAGGGTACCCAAAAAGGGACATAATTTTGACAACCGCCCACCAATCCAGCTCAAAGCTGAGGAATGTTATACACTTCGACAAGACTGCCAAGGCGACGTCTGACTGAAGGGTTCTTAAGCGCCACGCCTATCATGCCCTCGTAGTTGATGTGGATGTTGGCAGATACTATGAGGTCCCCCCTTCAGAGTACCTGGCATAAGGATGATTAGGGTTTAGGGTTACAATATCAAGGGCATGAAGGGGGACCCCAACTCCTGGCGTTTCAGACTAGGGCTTCCTGTGGAAATTTCAGGTGTCAGGGGTAGAGGGTTGCGGTGGCAGTTCACGTCCTGTGTTTTGATAGCTGTTTGCCTAGCTAACTGACGTAATGCCTACCTAGGGTAACCCTCACGTTAAACAAGAGTACATACACCTGCATAGGAGACCATTGCGGGGGGGTTACAATGATCACGCTGGGTAAGCCCCAGCTCCCTAGACCTCTACACATACCCCTGTTTGGGGTATGTAGAAGACACTAGAGACATCTAGAGACTAAAAGAGGGGTAGGCTATAGAGTTGTTAGGTAAAGCCTGGTCAAGCTTCAATCCTACACTCTACCCGTTGCCAGTTGTTCGGCCCGGAATGCTGTGTAGGGTTTGGGATTATCTATTTGCTTTTGAAGTGTTTTGTAAAAGTGCGGCAGATTTTGTTCAGTAAATATGTCTTCTTTGAGGGGCTCGAGCCCAAAGATCTCAAAGCCTGGCTGCTTTAAAGCCCTAAGCCCTAAGCTTTTTGGATCCCCACATAGCTCTAGGACACTGAAAGATGTGCCTACTCAAAGAAGCCCTCAATCCTCTATAGGACCCCAAACCCCCAAGCCTAAAGAGTCCCTGTAGTGCTTTTATGCAAAGAGGGCTTCGTGGGGCTCCATGTTAGTTTGGGAGGGTGGTGTATACAACCTCATATAGACATATACATAACTACACATGCATGTATACCTATATATCTGTATACATAGATTGTGTGTAGAGGTGTAGCTATTTGTCCCTGAACCCCAATTTGTCCCTAAACCCCAAACCCTAAACCCTAAACCCTAAATGAGAGAAGGGGCACGCCAGGTCATGCAGGACATCTTCATTGCTACGCAGGGCTTTCAGAAGGAGTTGGGCCCACGTGGCGGCCTCATGCCATTCTATGGTTTGGGGTTTAGGGTTCAGGGTTTAGGGGTTCAGGGGTCTAGGGTTTAGGGTTTAGGGTCTGGGGGCGTGAGGGGTTTAGGGGCCTGGGGTCTTAGGATTCAGGAGTTTGACGGATTGGGGGCTTGAGCTCTAGGATTTGTTGATGTCTCCCTAAGTGGCCCTAAGCTCTGAAACGCCGTAGTGTTAAGTCACATCAAGACTGCCTACTACCGTATCACTGGAGTGTAAGGTGGTACCTAGAAGTCTGGTCCAATACTTGGCATCAAGGAAAATGCCAGACATAAGCCCTAGAGAGGTACTGCCGTCGCCTCGTCGCCTGCAAAACACCTAAACCCCAAACCCTTGCCCCACCCCCCCCCCAAAAAAAAAGAAACATGCATGGCGAGTTTTAATAGAGCAGTAGTCTCCATAGGCCCTTTTGGGGGCTTCCATGTTAGTTTGGGGGAGTGTAGACTGTAGAGCTCCTGGGCTAGGTCCTAACCTAAACCCTAAAACCCAAACCCTACAACCTGAACCCTAAAGCCTAAACCCTTCAACTTCAACCCAAGCCCTAGAGACCTGAGGCCTAAATCCCCAAATCCTAAACCCGCAAACCCGCAAACCTTGAGTCAGAGTCCTGATGAGGCTATACCTTCCTCGACATAGCTTGCGCGTGCCACGCTTGCATTGTAGTCTCGATGCTTCAGGGTTTAAGATTTAGGATTCAGGATTCAGGGTTTAGGGTTGAGGGTTTAGGGTTGAGGGTTTAGAGTTGAGGGTTTAGGGTTGAGGGTTTTGGGGTTTGGGATTTAGGATATAGGTCGCTGTAGGGTTCCGCAATGAATGGCTAATGCTGCGCCCCTCATTACTGATACTACAGTCCCCCCCACTCGAAATGTAAATTTGGCCCAGTACATTATCATATACCACAATGGGAAAAATGAGTAGAGGGAGGGAATATCAAATATGCCCTGCAAGAGACATTGCGAATGGGGGATCTTCTTCTTCACATCAGGGAGTGGGATCAAACTGGTCCAAGGCTTCAGACCATCATACCTTGTGGACAAAACGGTTGGAAAAGCGACTGGAATATGCAGCTTGTTTGACCTTTAAGGCTTGGTGGTGCATTGGGCTCACTTTGCTTAGAAGTCAGGATACAAGAAGTGACAACACCTTGCATGTGTTGGAAAGGCAAAGATCGCCGGTTATTCTGCATCATTCGCCAATTAATGAAAACATTCTTGGAAGCAGTGAGCATAGGATAGCTTCAGTAGCGTGGCGCATGAAACCTGCAAGCGGGCCCTTGATCCTCTACAGTCGCTCCATCATGTTCCAAAGGCCGGGTACCCCCATCAACCCTCAACCCTAAAACCCTAAACCCTTAACTTCTTGCAACATAGCTCGGCGGCTACTGTGCCAGTGCCAGACAGGAGTCCAGGGGCCCCACAAGCGCCATGATCACCTAAAATACGGCCGGACGTATGTATTTCCGGTCCCTCAAAAGCCAGCGTCAACCTTCGCACCGTCAAAATGATATTGCCCTGCCCAAAATGGTCCAAAAACGGAACACCAATGTGTGTTAAGTGCCCTCTGTTGCCGTAAGAGTGGGAAGACTTGAGGCTAGACTTACGGGTTAGTTATGAGAGAAATTGTAGAAATTTGGTGATTGTCTTTGGAAGCCCTCTGTGCAAGTGTGCTAGGCCTAAACTCTAAACTGTGCGGCGAGCTTGCAATTCCTTGGCACGACCCCACGCAACCAGCATTGCCTTTTAAGGATTCTCAGCAAGCTTGCAAACCCGAAGTTCAGTAGTTATGACTTTGAATCACTTGGCTCACTAGGCATAAAGCATCACGCACCTGTAGGTCGATAGGTTTAAAGCAGCTTCACAAAGGAGTTGAGTCAGCAGCCAACCTCACCTGCATTTCTTGGAGCAGCGAAGGACAACTTTCCGCAACATGCAACCCCAAATACCTACACTCCCCCAAAATAACATGGAAACTCAGATAGCCCCCTTTTAGAAGGACTGTAGTCTTTATAGGGCCCTGTTTGGGTTTCCATCTTAGTTTCCAGGAGTGTATAATTCACTAGGTTCATCCCCAAATTAGTACGCACAACGACTAAACTGGAGGCATTGGACCTACCCTCTGCTCCAGGAACCTTCCACCACAAACCAATAGGCCTTTCACCCCAGACACCATGAACCTTACCCTAAGGGTCCAAGTACCCAAGAATTAGGTACCCGGTGCTTTAGCGATAGTAACTGTAGTACTATTCTGGGGAAAGTATGTGATGCCCCCCAAAACCCAAATTAAGTCCTACAAAACCTATAAATCCTAAAAGCGCTGGACCCTAACATGCTAAGCCCTACAACCTTGAGAATTTTGAGAATTGAAGGCCTGGAGGCTTCTCCAGATTTATGTGCAGCGATCCACGATGCGAGAGGCCATTCTTGAGGGATCAGAGAAGCCCAAAGTAGGTCCTGTTTATGAACTTCATGGCGCAAAGCAGTGTTTATTTATGGATTCTAGGGCCGAAAGTAAGTAGGTATTGATTGGAGACTAGAGGGTCCAGGTTAAGTAATATTTGTAGCCCTGGAGCCCTAGGGATTTTTTGTGAGCCATATTCCCTAATTAAGGGTCCAAGGACCCAAATAATAGGGCTTCAGGGCCCAAATACCATTAATAGTGTACTATTTGGGCCCTAAAACCCTATTATTTGGGTCCTTGGACCCTTAGGGATACTGTGGGATCCCATGGACAAGGTGTTGTAGGGATTTCTGGTCCCTTGCAAGGACTTTGTAAATGTTACGCATGGTAAGGTTTTTGATATGAGTTTGGTAGGTGCGCTTTTGCTTGCCTTCGAAATTTTAGTGAACTTGCTGGGGTTCTGTTAGGAATCTACTTGAGCACTCCCACGTACTTGACGTTGGCTTGGTTTTTAGGACGCCAGGCCCGGATTGCGCTGAACAGCAGTTATGCTCAGTTTTGTGGGCCTCCAGAAAAATCAGGCTTAGATTTCCATACCACATCGTCCTACTGGTGGATGGCAGGGAATAAGGGACTGCGCTCCCTATCCCTATATAAAATGTTCGTTTATTCGTGCTACCAGCTACCAGCCCCCAGCAAGTAGTGCGGTCTCGCGTCCAAAGCCATGATCTTTGCCCCAAAACAGCCAAATAATGCTGAGCTACTCCCGTTCAGCAATCCCAAGCCCCTAGACGCCAGAATCCAAGACACGGGGGGGGGCTTCCCGTATGTCGCTCCCGGTGGTGCTACTGCTACTCAAGATGTGCAAGGCTGCCTTTCTATACAACCCCACCCCAGAACTCACATTCCACTCTAATTATCTCTCATTCATACGCCTGCCCTCAGACTCGAAGCTAAATTGTCGGCCCTCCTCAGAAACAGATACTGTAGACAGCCTAGAAGCTGGGGGCTTAGGGTTCAGGGCTTAGAGACCGTTGCAGGGGCTGGGGCATCAGCCTGCCAGTGACGGAGGGCGGCTTCCGTTTGCTCTTCACGTGGAGCGCCTTGGCATGCAGAAAGAACAGCTAGAGTGTAAGAACAACCTGGGGATTTTTTAGTGCAACTTATACACCTAATGAAATGGGTTTTGTACCTAATATGGTGATTTTTTTACATTGCTGCAGGGTTTGGGTTTGTCTAGGTAGGGTTAAGGGTTGAGATTCCTTTGTTCAGGCTTCATCTCTTTGGGTTTAAGGTTTGGAGCCTTGTCCGCACTGTAGCGATCGAAGAGAGTCTGCAAAATCCATGAAACCTGGGTGCAAAACCCTAAACCCTGAACTCTAAACCCTAAACGCCCAAGTTTTAACCCCGAAGCCTCCAATCTTTGCCTTCTAGTCAGTATTGTGTTGCGGCTATGTCAGCCGCAACAAGTTCTGAAGCCAAGTCCATCTTTAGGCAGCGGTGCCGAAGGCTGCACTCTTGATGTAGAAGCCTGAACAATTACCATTGTCGCCCGGGAGGTAGAGAATCAAAAGACAAGAAAATGGAAAGCAAGATTATGATTCCCGGCATTATTCTTATAATGTGAATCGAATAGAAGACAAGATGGAAAGGGAGAGGAACAACATTTGGAAGGTGTGGATTTCTTCCAGAGGCATTAGAGGAATGATTACCGCTATCACTGAGGCCA
The DNA here is from genome assembly GCA_905231905.1 of Symbiodinium pilosum. Classification (NCBI taxonomy): domain Eukaryota; class Dinophyceae; order Suessiales; family Symbiodiniaceae; genus Symbiodinium; species Symbiodinium pilosum. The sequence continues at coordinate 84,829 of CAJNIZ010018291.1, forward strand.
GTGCATGATGGTGCTCATGTCAGCTTTTCCTAGTATAGTGAGTATGGGTTTCTAAACCCCCTTCTCATGCGGGCGTCCTCTAGTCGAGTTTGTATACCCTAAGGGTCCGAGATCCCAAATAATAGGGTTTTAGGGGGTCATACGTAGGGTTGTAAGTCCCGCGAGTCAGCCCGCGAGTCAGGGACCTTCCTGGCCGCTAAGCCCCTGAGTCCATGAACTCTAGGCGCTTCAAACCATAACCAACACTTACCCTAAACCCAGGTACCAAAAAACCTAAATCCCAAACCCCAAACCCTAAACTTGGCCCAACACCCCAATGCCTAATCCCTACCACTATGGGCCATTAGACCCTAGAATCTAGCCCGTAGCGGTACACCGAATTTTAAACTTCAACCTTGCCTCAAACCCTGGGCAAGTAGGGGATCTAATGTAAACGCAAGACCAGGCACGCCGGATGAGAGGAAATTCCAGGCCTGCTATTTAGGGTTTAGGGTTTAGGATCGAGAACTTAGGGTTCAGGATTTAGCGTATAGGAATTGGGGTTCATTAGGATTGAGGGGTTAAGGTTCTGGGCTTGGGGTTTAGGCTTTTTTGAGATCCAAAGCCAGGGTTCTAGGCTTCAGGGGTTAGGGTTGAAGTTTTTGGGGTTAAGCCGGTTCGAGGTTGTTGTTTGTGGCTAGGGTATCTACAGTCTCTTTGCAAGTAGGTTTGTCAATATCATATCAGACATTCTGGAACTCCCTTGATTTTGGGTAATTCTGTTATCTATAATCCGGCTGAAATTGTACTTTCTACCAGGGGTTCGGGAACCTTTGTATATGGGGGGTCCAAATCCTAAGCACAAACAAGACTCTAACTTATGTAGAGGTCGCGGATTCACCTAGAGTAGCCGAGACGCTTGCAAAAAAGGTAAAGATATCACACACATGAGGTGCGCAACTCAGTTCGTGAGGTATATAGGTTAGTCTAGGCAGATGACCATTGTAATGACACCAGTAGTCATGAACATCAGAAATAATGCTTAAGAACCTTGTTGGTAGCAATATTGATCGTTGATACCGAGTGTCGGTAGCAGTCAGGTCGGAGGCACATGAAAACTGATCGACATACCTCAAATGTCCAAGTACCCAACGGTAACGTATTTGGGATTCGGGTAACTGTGATTATGGTACAGTTGTTGGGGTAAGCCTATGGTTATGGGTACTTGGACGCTTAGGGTATATGATTCATGCGGAACCACCTTTCATTTTGGTGCCCCCTGTTCCCCTCAATCTTACCTCTGGCTAGCAAGGAATGAAGATGGATCCTTCTGCTAGTCCTAATATGAACACCCATACTATTGTAGCTTCCATTCCTTCATTCCCTGCCGACCAGAGGTAAGCTTAGCACCCTAAACCCTTTGTCCCGGTAAGGTTCCCATTTCATGTTTCATTATCTTTTCCATGTTGATTGGCAATTATTGGGGTAAGATCCCTATATACCCCAAGCCCTAGACCCGAAGCCCGCAAGATAACCAAGTGGAGTGGCAGAAAATCCCTTTAGGTCTGGAGCTTGGGGTATTGGCTCATAAGAAAGGCGGTTTGGGGTTTATTGTTTTGGGATCTAGGGTCGTGTTCAGGGTTTTTCCTGATCTGCATTCTGTTATGGCCACCACAAGTGAAACACGCTTAACAAGACCATTTAGCATTGGCGAAGCATGCTCGAAGCGGCGGCTGAAAGAGGTAAAGTAAAAAGCGCTTCTTCATTCATGTGGGTTCCCAGGTTTATGAGGTCTCTGCAACACTGTTTCGACCCTTACGTCTCTAAGCGTCCCCTGATTTTGACAAACTTTGCACATATGTAGAAGTTCTGGAACTTGATCTGCTGGCAGCTGCCTCTCATCTTACCCGGCAAACGCGAGATCTAGAATTAGACCTGGCTTCCGCTTCATGGCTATAACTCCCAAGTTCAGGAGCTCGAGCGCCTTTTGCTTCAATAAAACCCAGCTGGCAACGGAGAGGTGAAGTTCAGAGACATGCTGACGCTTGAGCCAGAAGACTGTTCGGGCCTTGGAGTGGCTTCAATGGGCATTTATGTTCTACTTATATATGGCTTAGAAGGAGATGATATTGGCAGTTATCTAGGCGTTCTACAGCATGAGAAGAAGGCCAAGTACCAAGATGAGCTACCAGACCCTACTTCCGAGGGTCCAAGTACCACAAATTAGGTACTTGCGTTTAGGGTAATAGTAATTCTAGTACAGGTTTTGGGTAAGTATAGGATGACTAGGTACTAGTGGACCCTTAGGGTACCAGATCCTGTCATGTTCCATTAGAACGCCAGACCCTATCATCATTTCAATGCAGACCCTACTGCTTTTGTTTCCACTTTTAAGCCCAGACCTGCCCATGAATTGGAACCTGCGTTAGTAGACGAAGGAGCTGAACGTGTCCAGTACATTTTGGTATGGGAGTTGTTTAATCACAAGTGCAGCCGCCGGCAAGCCTGTATAACCACCCTAGGCCCTAAACCCTAAACCCCTAAACCAAAAGCCCATAAGCCCTCAACCCTAATCATTGGGTCCTTGGACCCTTAGCGTTGGCTTGGGGAAAGATTATGACCGTGACTATGGGCCAGGGGTCCTACGGATTTGTTTAGGGAGTAGGGTTTATAGGATTCAAGGTTTAGGGTTTATAGGGTGTAGGGGTTTAGGGTTTAGGGTTTAAGGCCTGGGTTTAGGGGAAACACAAGGAATCAGTACTGGAGACAAGTTCAAGATGTGATCGACGGCACGCCTGTCTAATGTACAGATGACAGACTTCATGTTAGTTTGGCGGAGGTTACCTACTGGAATAGTGTGGAAGCCTAGAGAGTAAAAGATGCTCCTGGATTCCTTGCAGAATTCTGGTATAGGGGTACCTCAAAGAACAAATAGACTTGGACATGCTATTGTATTGGCAATCATCTAGGCCTCCACATCACATGATCCCATAATCCTTAGAAGCCCGTGTGTGTGTGTATATATATATATGTTTTCGCGCATATATATATATGTCTATCTATATATATATATGTATATATACCAACACAGTATCCATTGACTTTTCCAATTCTTGTCCTTTGGATATTTCCGAATTGGGTACAACTCCTAGATTTTAATTAAACCCCAAACTCTAAACCCCGAACCCCAAACCATAAACCTCGAACCCGATTTAAGAGGCCCTTGCAGTAAGCCCAGGCTGCGAACATCAGGTTGACATTGTTATCTCTGATGCGCAGTACCTTCCCCTGCGTAAGGCTGGACGCGTTGGGTTGACTTGATTCTACATAAGGGGGGTTTTCCCTAAGGGTCCAAGTACCCAATATTCATATACTTACCCAAAACCTATATCATAATTACTATTGCCAATATCCCAAGTACCTAAATATTGGGTACTTGGACCCTTAGGGTTTGGGTTCAGCGCTAAAATCTAAGGTTTCTGCGGATACCCCCTGAGACTACACCCTTAAAAAGATCCGCATAGCAACGGTTTAGTAACTATGTGGTATCTATTTAGTAGCTATGCGGTTGCCATCTGGGGGAAATTTGAAG
>CAJNIZ010018302.1:21341-40936 GCA_905231905.1 Symbiodinium pilosum
CTTAACAGCAACCCAGATGAGCCAGGCCAGAAGAGGAGGGGGCGCTTTATGCAGAGCTTCGGGCACAAAGTTCAAAACGCAGGGGTTGTGGGGATTTAGGGTGTAGGGTTTAGGGTCAGGCATATTCACTGTATATGCGGAGTTGTAAGGACACAGCTGATCAGGAGAACGTAGGAGCCTAGAGAAATTAGTATAATATAGTCCCTTAAGTAGATAGAGTATGGCTTCGGGTATATTCTAATAAATCCCGTATGCCCCATGTTCGACCTACTTAAGGGGGACTATAGGTTTTGGGGGGGTATAGGGGGGTTGTGGGTCTAGGGACCTAAGTCATGCGAGCGTTTAGGGTTTAGGGTTTAGAGGTTAGAGTTTAGGGCTTAGGGGTTTAGGGTGTATGTGCAGATTTCCATATGACGACTGGAAGTGTTCTACTTTCAGGGAGATCCCCAGGTGGGTAGTTTTCAGGTGGGTACCTTCTTAAGCCCGGTTTACCCTTATACTTGCCTTGAATGATCCTTATTACCCTAAACCCTGGAGCCTTGTGGGGTTATCCACTTGGATTTGCAACTACCCATGCACCTCAGGTAGGTACTTATTTCCGAAACATCCAACTCGTAGCTGCCTACAAGCCTTGTGTCTCTTCGCCCTTCAACAAGTGGGTTGCTATTAAGGAGCTTCACTGAAGTTACTATTTCAAAGAAACCCCATTACTTATATATACGTTTTTATGGTGACTACGTAAATTTAAGTTCCGCAACAGCAACCCGGGGTGCAAGAAATTCGTCATCTGCCCTGGACCTCCCCAAACATTGTATTGTAGCAGTCTCTCAGGGATGGGGGTTAGCAGCAAGTACTCAAAATAAATCACTATGCAAGGGCACGGTGGAGTTTGCTCAACAGCAATGTCTGTTGACATGACAGCCCAATCTGTGAAATGGCAGCGAGAAATCTCATGGTGATGGTTAAGGTCTAGGGTTTGGGGCCTCCCTAAACCCTCAACCCTATAACCCTTAATAACCCTAATGACATCATTCGCCGCGGGCCTTGATCCCGCCCCCACCCGGCCCTTCAGAGAAATACCGCGGATGTCAAACAGGAGAAAATCTGGAAACCCGCACGTGCGGGGTCAGGGGGACTTAGTAGTAGGGTTAAGGGTCAAGGGCTTAGGGCCTAGGCTTTACCCCAGGGCTCCTATGTAGTTCCTTTTTGGGTCTGTTGTGTTTTTTGGTCAAGGGATTATAACATACGGCCTAGGTAGGCTGATAAGGGGATAACCAGGGTTGTTGAATGGGGTATAGGGGTTGTTAACCTACTTACTAAGGTCCCCTGACCCTCCAAGCAGGTGTTATAGAGGCACGGCACTGAGTGCCTATCCTACATGGTTACTGTTGGGCTATCTTCCCTGAGATGCCAAAAAAATGCGTCGGAGGCGAATTCCTACCTATCCCAAACCTCTGCGGCGGTGCTGTGAAGGAACTTAGGGCCTCAGAGTTTAGGGTTTAGGGCACATAGTAATTGCTTGGAAGTAGACGCTACCTCTGGAAAGCCAGAGATTTCGTGTAACTTCCCGAAGTGTCTGAGGTCTTAAGCCCCAGCCCTGAACCGTAAATCCCTAAACCCCGAAACCCTAAAGGCTAAATCCCTAAACCCAAAACCCAGAGCCCCAACCAAAAAGGGGGAAGTCCCCACACCCCATAGGCGGCGAGGGGCTATGCAAGACAGACTGCTCGAGGATCCAGTGCTTACCCAGGGTGAGTCTGCACAGCTTTGTTTATTTTCGGGTTTATTGTTGCCGTCCAGGGATCATGTGGTTTGGGGTTTAGGCTTTTTGGGTCCCCTACTACCCCCCTCTATACTACTCCCTTCCGCTCCCCCTTAATTGTCTAAGAGAAAACCTTGTGGGGGCAGCATGGAGGGGGTGCATGGGACCAGTGGGTGTTTTGGGCTTGCAGGGGGTACTGAACCCCTCTGCTTGCAAAAACATGTAAAAACAGATTCTGAAACGTGACCCTCATGATGCTGCAAGAAACCCTACATGTCTCCAGGGTCCCGCCGGGTAGGTTGCCTCCAAAAAAATCGTGAGATTGCCTTTCTGCTTCTTGGCGGCTAGCTTAGCAAACTGGTTCTAGGGGTTCTTCGGGGACGTCTGCTGGAGTGCTACGTGGCACTTAGGACCCCTACTAAGGGTTAAGCCTTCGGTACCTATGATAGGAGTATATGGGAATCCCAAAGGGTTAAGGGTCTAAGGCCAAGGTCCAAGCTAAGTCCCAAGGAGAGTATTTCCTAGAACGCCCGCTGAAATTCTGCGGGGGGGGCCAGAGAGCTTGCATCTTGCATACCCCCTCTTGTGGGATGCATGCCGGTCATATAACTAGAAGTTTTTTCCGAGATACACTATACCGGGGCTATACAAGGAATTACAGACCACCACAGTGGTTACTCCTCTCGTTTCCCTACACCATGAACCTGAACTCTAAACCTTCGCCCATCTATGCATCTGTAAAATCAGCGTCAGAAACCATGATATTGGTAATTATTCAAGTTACTACCTTACTCTGGGCCGAGGCATTGAACTTCTTCAAGCTACGGCAGAGCGCACCCTTCCCCAAACTCCACCCCCGAAGCCCTGCATTGCTTCGCTCTCACATCCGATCTCATTGTGCTTGGGATGTAGGATTTATGGGTTTATGATTTAGCGATTAGGATCTGGAGTTTAAGGCTGAGAGTTTAGGATTCAAGGTTTAGGACTTAGAGTCAGGGTCATAAGACCTAAACCCTAAACCCTAAACTTAAATCCTAAATCCTAATCCCTAACCCCCTAATCGAAAGTTGGGGTTTATGTAAGGTTCGGGGTTGAGGCATTACGGCCGCCTTCTGGCCCCACCTCTACTGGAAGATTCATGGGTACCTACGCCCCAAAAGCATGTAAAATAATAGCCCTAAACCCCCAAGAACAGCCCAAAAGGCTATAATTCTACATACTTCAGGACTTTGGGGGTCCAGGTAGTTGCAGTGGGCTTGGGGCACCCTGATCTCAACTATGGGAACAAAACTCTCACTCATAAGCCTACGTACCCCAAACCCTAAACCCTCAACCCTAAACGTGTTAGGGTGTAAAGCCTTCAACCACTCCCGATGAGTTCATGAGACGTCAACACCATCTGTGGCCTCAACATCAGCTCAGACAGAAATGTAGACCCATGATTATTAGGGCTTAGGGAAAGGGTGATGAATACCCTCTTGAAAGGGCCTAAATGTTAGTTAGGATCCCAATTACAATCCCTATTAGGGCGAGGGGGGTTTATGAATCAGGGGTCTACCACCCTAAACCCTAAACCTTAAACCCTAAACCCTAAGTACTAGTTTCCATCTTCTTTTCCATCATCCCAATATAACCCCAATATTACCCCTATAGTTTATTAATCATGGGTCTGGGTTTGAAGGCTTATCTGGCTTGGGAATCGGGGCCGGGGCTTATTGGTGTTGGGGATTTCTACCAGGACCCTCCTTGTGACCTTAATTGGAGATATATGGCCCCTAATAGTAGGTACGTAGGCCCCAACAGAGGGCAGGAGGAGGGTCTAGGTAGATATGGAAGCAGTAAAGGATTTTCATAAGATAGTTGGGGGCTTCCATGGAACCCTCACCGTCCCACAAAGAACTAGACCTTCTACACCGTACATAACCCTCAACCCTACATAGCCCGTACGACCTACATGCAGCACCCGCATAAATTCACTGCCATCCGCGGCAAAAGCGTGGCCGCAGGGTTTAGGATTTGGGGTGGCGTCCGGCTGGGGATGAAAATTTGGCATGACCCTAAATACCCGAGTGCAACTATGGCATGATTTCACTACTGCCCCCCCTCAGTAACAGTTGGATAATAATTGTAATAGGGTTATATATAGCCCTTAATAGGACCCCTAATATAGACTGTTACTGGGGCGAGGCAGTACCCAAGGCATGATAGATTTGTGTTTAGAGTTTAGATTTGGCATACTAAGGCCATGCAAGATCTTTAGACTGATCGTGATTGCCCCAAACCCTAAACCCTAAACCGTAGACCCCCAAACCCCTGAACCCCTAAACCCCTACACCCCGAAACTATGACCTCCCCTGGTACCCGTGGCCTGAGTTCACTGTCGAAGCGCAGGCGATACGCTTTCGTCGGCGCCTTTGGCCGAAAAAAGTCCTCCAAGCTGGGGCTTAGGGGGCTTCTATACGGTGATGTAGGGGTATATCTATATCTATATACCTACATATATATATACATACATATATATATATATTTTTACAGATAGCCTAAACCCTAAACCTTGTGTATATATATATATATGTATGTATATAATGCTTATAGAGTTTAGGGAATGACTAGGGTTGAGGGTTTAGGGCTTGGGGTTTCAAGGGCTTGGGCTCAGGATTTCATGGCTTCAGGTCTTGGATGCTTAGGGTTTATCTAAGGGATTTGGAACCCCAGTNNAATTAAAAATTATTTTCAGGAACCAAGTTTAGGGTTTAGGCGCCATTTAGAGGGCTTTAGGCGAGCTCTGAAACGGAAATCCTAGGGCGGTGCTGCGACCAGATAGTAGCATCGTCCTTATATACCCCTTATACAGTAGGGTCTAGGGTTTGGGGTTTAGAGTTTAGGGTGTGGGGTTTGGGGTTTAGGATTTGAGCTATAGTCTAAACTCCTAGTGATACCATTGGAACGAACTTGAATGGACCTGCTCATACATGGAAAAGAAGCCTAGTTTCCATCTGCCTTATTTCAACTGGAAATTGTGTTTTACGACCCCCTAGCCCTTAACACCCTAAACCCTTCACCCTAAACCCTAACCCCCAACCCCTACCTCCGCCAAGAAAACCAACCCAGGAACATTCCCGGTGCTGGCTGCTACCCACCTTGAAACAGAAAACCGGAACTCTGGCCCCTGAACCCTACAGACCCCAGACCCTAAAACCTAAACCCCACCTACACCCCAAGAGTATGTAAAATAATGGCCTTTATGTCTATTTCCCAGGATTTAGGGCTATTATTTTACATACTTTTGGGGTTTAGGTAGACCCTAAACCTTCTAACCCCTAAAGCCCAAAATCTTGAAAACTCCGACTCATGCGGTGTCAAGCCTGATTCCCTGGGTTCCCACAAAGCCGAATACCCTTCAACTGGGGAATAGACCCTCAAGGGTTTAGGGTTTGATTCATACATGGGGTAATGGAAAAGACACTGGCAACTACTATAGTATATTGGGGTTATATAAGGGATAATCGACAAGAAAATGGAAACCACAATTTAGGGCTTAGGGTTTAGGGTTGCGGGATAAGGTTTTAAGGTTTTAGCGTTTAGGGTTTCTTCTCTAGACCCTGCACCCTAAACCTTTTCAGGCTTGAGGGCCCCCGGACACCCCCCCCCCTTCTCCAGTTGCGAACCTCATCGTCTGAGTTGGCACCTCAGGCTCTCAGAAAGTGAATGAACGCAGGTTCTAGTCCCCCTTAAGTACATAGAATGTGGGGTATATGGAGATCTTCTTATCATATACCCAATGCCATATTCTTCTTACTTAAGGGGGATTATGGCTTGAGGGGTTGCCAATTGAGTTGGGAATTTGGGTTTACAGTCATGAGTTGACCTACTACCATCCCTATACTACCCCCACCCACCCCCGTGGTCCCCACTTCATTGTGATTATTTAAGGATAGTTATAGAGCTAATTAAGGGCGGGACCTAGGGGAGATGGTATGGGAGGGCCCTTGTAGGGGAACCGCTGAAGTCTGGGCTTCAGGGGCAAGTATCCTAGAACAGGAGGGTTTAGGGTTTAGGGGAGTCATCCTACTTCAAGCCCCCCATGTATAACTACCCAGGAAGCCCCAAGTGAAGATCACGGGCCGCGAAACCCTTACACCTTAACCCTTCGGGCTGCAGACATCAGGCCTGTTATGCCGGTATAGCTTGGGTACTGCCCCCACACAATAACAGCCTATATTAGGGGTCCTATTAAGGGCTATATATAACCCTATTATTAGTATTATCCAACTGTTAGTGAGGGGGGGCAGTATCCAAGGTATAGCTCCTGTATGCTTAGAACATAAAATGTTCACGGCCCCCCTTCTACTTCCATAGGCGCTGCATTCTTAGTCCTGGTTACTCTAGAAAGCCACAACACTGAAAAGGAGTCCCCTAAATCCTAAACCCCTAAACCCTAAACTGCTAAACCCTAAACCCTTAAACATGTGAAGCTCCTAACTGGGATGCAGCAAGCCCTACACCCTAATCTCTAGACCCGAAATTCAGTATCCTGCAAGATAAGACCATTCAGGGAAAGTTCGGGTTTAGGGATTAGGGTTTAGGGGTTTAGGGTTCCGCAAGAGTAGGTAACATATTGCAATAGCACAACCCTCTCAAACAAGTTACAGAAGCTACGACACGCAGTAATCCCTTGATACTGAGGGTACCCCCTTTTCTACTGCTGACCCCAAAAATACAAAAAGGAAACACTGTACTACCCGGGTACCTAGAAGGCGGTTATCCGCCCTACTTTCGGGGAACCCTAGACCCTAAGCCTTACCTGGCAGTAGATGCTTTTGGGGAGGGACCCATGTAGCGGGATCTTAAAGGTTTAGGGAACGGAGTGACGTTGACCTTCGATCCTAGCCAGGCTGCGGATTAGGGTTTGGGGTTTAGGGTTTAGGTTTCAGGGTTCAGGGCTCAAGGTTTAGGGTTTAGGGTTCAGGGTTCAGGGTTTAGGGTTTAAGGTTGCATTTAAGCTCATGAGAATCAACTGCAGGTTTATGAGGCCCAAAAGATTATAAAAAGGAACCGCTTAGAGGCATGCGGGTTCTACAAAGTTATCCATGGACATGGACATGGGATTCGGGTCCCTAAGCCCTAACTCAAAGCCTTGAAGAATCTAACCACAAAGGGGTTCAAATGCTAAATGAGCTACAGTCGGCATTCCGGAGAGAATTACTCACTCGAAATGCGTCACTACTGTGGAATATATTGGAGACTACACTAAATACCCATGTCCACCCTCAAGGTGACTTGCTAAGCCTTATGTTGACCATGGCTCAGATACTAAATCAGAAAGCGCCAGCCCTAAACGATAAACCGAACACAGCTAATGGGGGAGCCCCAGAACCTGAACCCCGAACTCACCCATCCCTGAGAAAAACCAAAAAATAAACGTGTAGTCCCCTTGAATTGAAATAGATAGAATATGGAATCCCGCAAAAGCATTCTAGGCTCCCCATACACCCCATGTTCTCATCTAGGGGTACTAGAAAACCAAAACACTCAACCCTGAACCCTAAGCCCTCAGCTCCAAAATCACAGCTGAGCCAGGGGGCTGTCTGGCAGAGTTGAGCCCATGCTGCCGGTCGAGTGGAAGCTGTCATTCAGAGTGTCCATGGCCTGCACGCGCGGTTTGGGGTTTAGGGATTAGGGTTTAGGATTTAGGTTTAAAACTTACCACTTACCATCCCCTAAGGGAAGGCTCTCAGGACCTAGCTATGTCGGGGGGGGGGTCTTCTTCTGGCTATTCGGAGTTTAAGGCTTTGGGATTTATACTGTAGGGGCCCAAACCATTTGCCGAAATCTTTTTGCGGTCTAGTTTAGGTATCCTATACGATATACTTATACAGGGAAACTAGGACCACAATGCTGGTAATTGAGTGTAGGGTTTAGGGCTTAGGATTTAATGTTTGGGCCCTAACATGTCGGTTTGGCTTCTTGAGCTTAGCAATGGCTCCCTATGGTACTGAGGCAGTAGACGACATTTCGGCTCACATCTGCGCTGAGATTAGGGTGTAGAATTTAGGGCTCAGGTTTTGCAAATTCTTTTGTCCAATAGGAGCTTTCGAACTGCACGCATTTCCGGGGACTCCCCAAATGGTTGGGGAGACCCAGTGTGTACGGTCACCAAGCAAACACCGTAAAATCGACGTTTACCAAAAACTAGAATCAAATCATACCTCAGCATCATTTCTCAAACAATTACGTCAAGCCCAAACCTGTAACCCCGAAAGCCTACATGTGGGAGTCATTTCCCCTTAATTCGTAGGTATCACTTACAGTATAGCCCATAAACCCGTAGGCAGTTGGAGTTACAGGAAGAGCTCTAACGTCTTGCGACCGTCTCGTCCGCATCCGAAGCTGCCCGGTGCCCCCTCTGCTGCATAAGAACCCTTAAGGGTCCAAGTACCTTATAGTCATATACTTACCCAAAACCCTCTACTATTATTACTATTACCCAAAATCTCAGTACCTAATTATTGGGGACTTGGACCCTTAGGGAACCACACCGAATAGAGACTCGGAGAAATCCCCAACCCCTCAACCCTGAACCTCTGCACCTGCAGCCCCAAACCTTAGACAACCACCAGGAAGCCTTCTAGGATAACACCTCACCCTGAACTCTAGACAATCTTGTGCCAGCTCGAACCGAAACCCTAAACCCTGGATCCAGGTCCCCATGTGCCTGCTTCAGCTCCTCCCACACCAGCTTGTTGTACCTAAGCTAGAATCCAAAGGTTCAAGGGTTGAAGGTTTGGTAGCTAACCCAGCATCCAAGAGTTCAAGGGTTTAAGGTTTAGGGTTTGAACAATGGAGCAACGTTGACGCCATCAAACTAAAGATCCTGCAGATCAGTTGTTGGGGTGTATTGGGGGCCTTAACTTACACCTCACAAAACCAAAGCCGTAAGCCCCAGACCCCAAAACCCTACATCTTGAATCCCGGACACCAAGCCCCCGACCTAAAAACCTAACACCACTAACCTCCCAAGGCCAAACCCCCTTTAGGATCCAAAAAATGGAACCCCCCCAAATTTGAACCCATTACTACATTAAGGAACAAAAATGGGTGAACCGTAGGCACCGAAAGGATACATGAAACTCAGAAGATGCTGGGAGTCCCAGGTACAGACATGCTGAATTCCGTTTAGGGTTTAGGGTTTAGGGTTTAGGGTTTTAGGGTTTTAGGGTTTTAGGGTTTTAGGGTTTTAGGGTTTTAGGGTTTAGGGTTTAGGGGTTGTATAGCCCGAACTACTTGAATCCTCATTCTGGGGACCTGTTTAGGGTTTAGGATTTACCCTAAACCCTTTAATAACCCGTTTGAAGCCCCTTTGAACCGACCCCTATTTTTTGGAAGCCCCATGTGAGCCCTATAAGGCTCCGAGTACCCAATCCTCATATGAGCCCTAGACTAAAATTATCCGTAAAGTTATGGTATGTTTCTTCAGGGCCCCTGCGTAAACCCCCCATACATGCCCCTAAAGGTCCCCAGGACCTAGCTTGAGTCCGTAGCCCATATATCCATATATCCAGAGAAAGTAGGGTTTAAGATTTAGGGGGACACTTAGGGTAATGTAGGGGGTCTTTAAAAAGCACCAACATCCACTTGAGATCTATTCGAGGTACTCTATACTACAACTACAGCACTAATCCAGAACCATAACATGGGCACTTATCCCTGTGAAACCCCTATGCTTCTATCTTCTTTTCGGTTGGACTCTCCATTAGCGCTCGGTCTTTAGACCCCAGTTAGGCTTCTACATTGGGTACTGCCCCCCCTCAGTAACAGTTGGATAACAATTATAATATTTATATATATAGCCCTTAATAGGACCCCTAATATATAGACTGTTACTGGGGGGGCAGTACCCAACTTCTACATTAAGCGCTTTCAAAACTAAGGGAGCTTTTAGGTGGATAGTTACCATTTGTGTACCCTTACATAAGGCTTGGGTTTAGGGGTTTAGGGGTTAGGGTTTAGGGGTTCTATAAGGCTTATGTTATGACAAAACCCCAAATCGCGTAAGCTTTCTAGCTCTCTCTCTCTCTCTCTCTCTTTGCAAATTTACACTTTAGGACCCAAGCCCTGAAACCTTAAACCTGACTGCTCAACCCTTAACCCTAAACCGCCTTAGCCAGATCTGGGTTTGGGGACCCTACAACCTCAACCCTCAAGACTGAACCCTAAGCCCTTTAGGACAAGAAGAGACTGGCTGCTGCTGCTCGCTCATGCAACCGAGCTCGAAATAGCCAAGGAGCCTTGGCGATGTGGGGTTTCGAGTTTGGATTTAGGGTTTAGAGTTTAGGTTTTGGGGTGTAGAGTTTAGGATTTAGGGTTTAGAGTTTAGGATTTAGGGTGTAGAGTTTAGGATTTACGGTTTTAGAGTTCAGGATTTAGGGTTTAGGGTGTAGGGTCTAAGATTTAGAGGTGCGGTTTAGGGTTTAGGGCTCGGGGGTCAAGGAGTAAGGTTCCTTTAAAGGGGCTATAGGAATATATGAGCCATAGTCAGAACTCCTAGTATCCCCCAGCCCTATATTAGTCCCCTATATAATCCCCCTATGTAAACCCCCTTTAAGGAGTTTAGACTACAGCTCATATGATGGTATATGTAGGACCCTCCTTGTACCCTTAATTGGGGATATATGGCCCCTAATAGTAGGTACTTAGGCCCTAATAGAGGGTAGGAGGTGGGTCCTAAACCCTAAACCCCAAACCGTGTAGGATTTAAGGTTGAGGAGCCGCTACGCTCTCTCTGCGGGTTTAGGTCCTTTTGGCAGCCTCGGAATATGCGGTTTAAGGCTCTGGGCCGAAATATACGGTTTAGGGTTTAGGGGTTAGGGTTTAGGGGTTTAGGGTTTAGGGGTTTAGGGGTTAGGGTTTAGGGTTTAGGGGTTCAGGGTTTAGGGGTATAGCAATCCCTATAGAGGTCTCAATAAGGGCTCCCAACTCCTCTCACACACGCGCGATTTAGGCTTGAAGGTTCTATCTCTATACGAGCCATAATCCAAACCCCTAGTACCCCCCTTCAATAGTCCCCCATATAGTCCCCTGTATAAGCCCCTTTAAGAAGTTTAGACTATACAGCTCATATGCGGAATCCGGGAGTCTAAACTCCTAGTATACCCCCTTCGTTACCCCTAATTTAAAGCTTATAGGGCTTAGGGTTTAGGTTTTTGGATTTAGGGTCTAAACTCCTAGCATCCCCCTTCATAACCACCGTAATAGTCCCCTATATAATCCCCTATATAAGCCCCCCTTAAGGAGTTTAGACCCGAAACCCTGAACCCTATAAAACCACCTTTAGGTAGTTTAGAATAGTTTAGACTATAGCTCATGTCAACCACCTGCGGGGAAAGTCAAGCCGAGGTTGCTGCAGCACAGGGCAGATTATGTTAATACCAAGCCCTGGAAAAAGCCTTGTAATCCTAAACCCTAAACCCCAAACCCTAAACCCCTAAACCCTAAACCCCTAAACCCCTAAACCCTAACCCCACCATCTGGGGTGAGGTCAGGTGAGGTCACTGTGATTCGCCCAGATTGTAATTATCTCTAAGGGATTTGGAACCCCAGTAGAAATTATAATTTCAGCTAAATATTAGGATTCTAGGTAACAGAAATTTAAAAAACATTTTCAGGAACCTTGTAGTCATGGGCTTCTGTCCGAAATCTGCCCTTTACCATCCTCTTCCCGGCAAAACAGACTCCAACTTGGGCCATATTTTCAGGGGTTAATGAGGGGGAATGCAGCCACAGCACATGACTATGTCTCGAGGCTCTGGCTGTTTTATGCTTCCAAACCTCATTCTAAACCCTCACTCTGAGTTCCCGCAAGATTACTCTTGGTCTCACTATTGGAGGGTGCCCAGCATAGAGATTGGAGCAACTCTCCGAATCATGTTTCTGAACAGGCGTTACGGTCTAAAGTTTAGGGTTTTAAATTTCAGGATTCAGGGTGTAGGGCATAGGGGCCAGATTTTACGGGTTTTTGCTGCAGCGCCTCTCTTTGCCCCGCTGATGCAAAACAGAAGTTTTACGATTTACGGCTTAAGGTTTTGGCGTAAAAGGTTACCGGTTCAGAGTGTACAGGGCTTAGGGATTGCATATCCTAGACCCTAACCGGAGTTTTGAGCGGAGTGTGGAGCGAGTTTTGTGTGGCAGTTTGTTCTGCCTTTGGACCTATACAGCGTCGTTTCTGGCTGATGCTAAGGATATGTTGTATAAGATTCAAGGTGTAGGACGTAAGGTATGGGGCGCAGGGTTATAGGGTACAGGGCTCACTATTTCAGGATATAGGGTTTAGGGCTTAGTGTCTGGGCTTTAGGGTTGAAGGTATTGGTTTGAGGGATTCAGGGCAAGGAGTCAAACCCAGCAGACCTCCAAACCGACAACCAAGCAAGACGGCACTGTTAATGGTCTGAATCTTCGTTCAGGGTTCAGGGTTTAGGGCTTAGGGTTCAGAGTTTAGGGTTTGGTGGATGGAAAGGAAATCTTGCACCACTTAGGACCCCCGTAAAAACTGCATTTCTTAGTGTTTGAGGGACATTGGTGCAGCAAGAGTTCCCTCCATTCACCGTAGTGTTGCAAAATCCAGCAAAGCCTATGTAAGGGATTTGCAGGAGTTCCTGCGCCCTAAACCTTGAACCCTAAACCTTCAGTACTGCCCCCCCTCAGTAACAGTTGGATAGAACATATAATATGGTTATATATAGCCCTTAATAGGACCCCTAATAGGGTGCAGTACCCAACTTAAACCTGATATTCATCCGTTCAGGCCAAGGAACCCCACAGAGGCCAGCCAGAGCGTGTTCTGCACAGGGAGCGGCGTAGCAAAAAGCTTAGAGGGCTCTATCTTCTCCCAAACTGTCATGGAACCTGAAAAGGGACCCTATACATTGGCCAGTAACAGTCTATATTAGGGGTCCTATTAAGGGCTATATATAACCATATTATAACTATTATCCAACTGTTACTGAGGGGGGCAGTACCCAACCTATACGCTCTAAACCCTGAACCCCAAACCCTAAACCCTACCCTACAGTCCCGGGTTCCATTTTAATTTTGCGCGAGGTAGAGCTTTAATGTTCTTCCCTGATACAAGGAACCCTTTAGAATAGACCATCCCCAGGGGTTTGGGGTTGAGGAGAACAAGTTGGGGGGGTCTGGGGGATACTTCGATTCTAATCAAATCTAAGAGGGAAGGGGGATAGGGCTTAGGGTTTAGGGTCCTTGGGCTCCCATGGGCTTTAAGAAGGAAGTCCTAAGCAAAGAGAATGGAACGAGGTAGCTCAGTGAAGCGTAGCTTCGTAGCGGATAGGAAGTAAGTGACGAGCACCCAAAAAAAATCTTGGCAGTGTAAGGCTTGGCCTTCAAAACCAGATGCCTCACCACCAACACAACAAAAGACATAAGTAATTGAGAATTGAGACAACCCAGAACGAATTCATTATCTGGCTTACTGCGAAGGACCTTAAACCAAGTTACTAGAATAAGGAAACCCGATTGTTTACTATATGCCCATCTTATGGTAACCAAATTTTACCTTCCTCAATAGCAACCTAAACCCTAAACCCTAACCCTGAACCAGCATCCCTGGCACTAAGCCTTAGACCCAAAAACAGCAAGCCGTTTAGGGTTTAGGGTTTAGAGTTTAGGGTTTGGGGTTTAGGGTTTAGGGTTTAGGGTCTAAACCAAGCCCCTAAAACCTAAGCCCTCAACCCTAGACCCTGAGCCTAAAACCACAAACCTAAACCCTAAAACCCTGAGCCCTAAACCTTCCTTTCTTCCGAAAAAGGAACCCCGAGCGTACTTATTCTTAGCATGGAATAAGGGAATATAGTTCCTGCGAAATACCTATATACTGTATTCCCATATCGTCTGCTATAAATCCCATATATACCCACTATAATGTAGTAGTCTCCATTTTCTTTTCCGACATCACTATATAACCCCAATGAATTCGATATTCCCTAGTAAGAGGGTCAATTCTTGTCCGCCTGTGAGAGCGGAGAAGCCTGTTTGGCCATCTGGAACATGGACATTGAAGCCCTAGGTGCTTTGAGATTTTAGATTTGGGGATTTGGAGATTTATGAGGCTTAGGGGTTTGGGGGTTTAGGGTTTGCGGGTCTGGGAGTTTAGGGTTTTAGGTCTCTGGGGGTTTAGGGGTTTGGGGGTTTGAGGTGGTTGTTTGGCTTAGGGGCTTAGGATTCAGGTCAAGTACTTTCATGTGTGAGGTTGCCACAAGGCATAGCCATTGAAACAACTATATGGTAGTTTCCCAAAATAAGGGCACCCCAATTTAGACCCCTAAAATACTATAGTCCTTATTATAGGGGCCCCCAAAAGGCTACACAGATACCCTAAGCCCTAAACCCTAAATCCTAAACCCTACACCCTAAACCCTAAACCCAACCCTAATCTGCAGCCGCCCAGGCACCTCTGGGTCTAGGGGAGAAGGTTTAAGGGTCAGGGAACTGGGAGGGGCGTGCTACTTATAATCTATAGTCCACCTTAAGTAGATAGAATATGGGGTATATGGGGATCTTATTGTGATATACCCCAAGTCATATTCTATCTACTTACGGGGGACTGTACTTCTAATTGCAACTATTCCCCGACGATCTGCACCTCCTACGAAGATACGGATGCTGAGCTTGAGATCTTCTCAAACTTGACACTCCGGAATCTGTAGTCTCCTTAGACCTAGAATCACACAGTGTTTTTAATGTTTCCTTAGGGTTATACTTTATTTAGAAGAATGAAAATTCACTCCTAGCATCGCTTCATGATTCGCATATCAAGCCCAAAACAGCAAGGCTTCTTTGACCAGTGGCCTACATTCAAGATGGACCTCCCCCAGCACGAGGAATAAGCCCTAAGTCCTGAACGCTAAGCCTTGAGCCCAGCACCCTAAACTCTAAACCCTAAACGCCAAACCCATCTAACAGCCCTTCTTAGAGGTTCATGGGACTTAGTAACTACCTATAACTGGGCTTAGAACCTTACTTATGCTCCCTCTAAATTTAGTTATGTGGGTTACCCCAATAAGTACGGTTATAAGCCCAGTTATAAGTAGTTACTAAGTCCCATGAACCTCCAAGTAAACCCTGAACTCTTAGCCTATCGTTATACAGATTGCAGATAGGAGTCGGCATGGCGAGGTAGGACGTCAGATAGTACCTCATTGATTGGGCTGTGGAGTTGTTGGTTTAGGGTTTTGGGTTGCTTAGGGCCTTTTGCTCTAGGGGTGCGGGGCATACTGTTTAGGTTGTCTCAGGTGGCACTCCATTTATGAGGAGTGATGTATGCCTGGCACTTCGAATTATGAGATTGCATGCATTCTTGACAAACCCCCTCCTGGCGCCACCCTGGAAATTACGGAAACCCCTAGAAAGATTCCATACATGGAGATCCCACATTACGAGAACATAGGAGCTATAGTCTAAGCTCCTAGTACCCCCCGTTAATAACCCCACTATAAGCTCCCCTATAGAACTCCCTATAATGTTGGACTCACTTTAATCTTAGGGAAAGTAGAAATTTGACGTCCTGAATAAGGGTCCCACGGTACTGAGGGCCCCGGGAGGCCTCGAATTTTTAAGGGATGGTTTGGATTCGGTCCCGTATTTTTAGGGCCCCAAAACCAAAGCACATTAGACAGGACCCTCCCGACAATGGCCAGATCCTGACTAAACACATTAAAGAAGGTCTCTACACAAAAGTGAGTGCAACAGCATCACCCCCCCAACCACGAACCCTAAGCCCGAAACCCTACACCCAAACCCTCTACATAATATGTAATCCCCCATATAACCCTCCTTCAAGGAGTTCAGACTATGGTACATAGGAGACCGTAGGGAAGGCCTTAGGAAGGTCCTGGGGAGTCCTCATTCATAGGTCCCCTATGGAGTTCCTTGGAGGACTCCTTAAGGTAAGGTGTTTTTTTGTATGGGACCCCTAAACCCTAAACCCTAAGGTAAGGTTTAGGGTTTAGGGCTTGGGGCTGAGGGTTTAGAATTGAGGGTTTAGGGTCTTGTTTTCCTGGGGACTTTCAGGGAATGTGACGGAAACCTTCCTCAGCATGCTGAATAAGATGATTTCAGTAAACCGAACCCCCCACGGTCCTGCTGTCAGGAGTTCGGGTTGCCAATCTCGCTACTGTCTCTACATAACCTCTGCAGAAGCCCAGTGTCCATGCTACTCCTGTCCCATTTGATTCTTCACCTTTTTTCGGGATTGGCGCTACCATAACCCTCGCAAAAGTGACCCCTAAACCCTAAACCCAAACCGTGACATTGCTGTAGCTTTGCTCTTTGCCTTAAAGCTAGGGATCCTCGTGGGTTTAGAGCTGAGAAGGTTCAGGGTTCAGGGTTTAAGTTTCAGGCCCACAGCCTAACACTCAAAATGCCCAAATAAGGTCAGCTACATGTTTTTCAGGGCGTATCTAAACTGCGGCATGGGGTGTTAGGCTGGGTGTACTTAGAGAGCAAGGTTACTTAGACCTGCCTATAAGCATCCTTATACCCTGATTATGTAGTCTCCCAAGTCCCCCTAAGTAGGGTTCTAACTAGGTTTAGGTGACAGTTACAAGCTGTAACGCGCACCTCCAAGTAGTGCAGAACCCTTTGATTCATAAGCCTGGCCTGTCGCTGATTGACATTGCTGTGCTCAACAGTAGGTTTTCAAGCATGTCAAAAACAGACTGTCTAGGATTTCGTGCTAACATTCACATGGCCTCGGGATTTGCAGAAAAATCCCATCCTTTCGGAAAGCTCACACTTCCAAGGAATTTCAAGAAGCACTCGCTCGCTTGAGTGACTACAGCAGTTGCTTCCTGGTTTGGTTTAATTGGGATAACCATCCCTAAACCCTAAACCCTAAACCGAATGAGAGGCTAGGAGCCATAGAAAGAGCCAAGGAAGCTAAAAGGTCTGACCGTGAAACTCTGTATTTTTCCTTGTACTCCAACCCTAAACCCTGAAACCCTAAATCCTAAAACTTGCAAAACGGGTCACTGTGAGAGTGCGCTTTTTCCACATTTACACCCTAAACCCCAAAGCTCTAAACCCTAAAACCCTAAGTCCTAAAGCTGTACACCCTAAACCCTGAAACTCTAAACTCCACAACCCTAAACCCCAAACCCCGTTCTTCTGCTCGGCGACTCCTGAATGCGGCGACGCTTTCGGCGTCGATTCTCCTAGTTGACACCACCATTGTTACGCTCAAGCTTTGGAACGCTACGCGGCTCAGGGTTTAGGGTGTTGCGCTTTATTGTTTAGAGTTTAAGGATTTAGCGTTCGGGGATTTAGGGTTTCAGGCTTTACTGTTTACGGCTTCGGGTTTAAGGTTTCAGGGTTTAGGGTTTCAGGGCTTACGGTTTTAGACTTCAGGGTTCAGGGTTTTGGTGTTGGCAGAAGCTATAGATTTGGGGTCTTTGCTGAAATGGGAATCTTACTCGGAGACTCTCTTGCTGGTGCTGCAGGGGGGATGGGGTAGTGAATATAGGTACTCCGATAAGGTTTGAGGTTCAGGGCTCTGGTGGTTATTTGACGAATCTTGCAGGGGCGCGCCCCCCACTGTCTCTTAAGCCTGGGTAAGGTTCGTGGTGCTTGGGGTGTAAGATTTGGGTTTTCCAAGTTGGCGACTAGGATTTGCGCTCAGGATTTTTGCGTTTAGGATTTGCAGTTAGTGGCTCGAGATTTAGGTCAGGGTTTGGGTTGGGGCTTCAGGCTTAATTAAGGTTTGGGGCCTGTTCGGGTCTAAGGATGTTCCCACAGTACTAAGCCCATGGTCCGATGGCCAGCCCTAAACCCTAAACCCCAAAAACCCGGAACACGTACAAAGGGGAGATTGGGCACAACCCAAGGCTTTAAAGGCCTGTCATATTCGGTGGCCCACCTGAGAATCTACTTTGCACTGCCCTAAGGCTCCTAGGACTAGGGTGTGGGTCTATAGATATTGTATAGAATTTGGGTCCCTTAGTTTTGACGGAAAGTGTTGACTAAAACAGTTTTGGGCGCAGTTTTGACTTGAGTCTTGACCTGCATTTCGTCTTCGTAACTTGTAAAGAACCTGTTTGCTCAGCAGAGGGAGGGTGGGCGAAGTGCACTTCTGCTGGACAGACCTGTCTGGGGCTGTGCTGCTTCCAGACCATTTCGTTGCTGTTTTGGGCTCTACAAACAAACGATTTTGGGTGTGATTTTGAAGATCTCCCAAACCATTTCTGGGCAGTTTGCGGCTGTTTTGGGGCTCTCCAGAACTTTGTTGGGGTGGTCTGAGAGACCATTTCTTCAAGACCATTGTTGGGATGTTTTGTGCTCTCCCAAACCCTTCTGGGCTGGCTTTGGGCTCGTGCAGGCCATTTCTAGGCTTGGGGTTGTTTTGGGGCTCTCTCCGGATAATTTTTGGGGCGGTTTTGGTCTCTCCCAATCTACTTTCTGTTTGGGATGATTTTGATGCTTTCCCAGACCTGTTTTTGGGCAGGGGCTGTTTGGGTCTATCTGGGGGCTCCCAGACCAATCCCGGTTGCTCGGGCCAGACCATTTAGGGATTGTTTATTTCTGGGCTGTTTGGTGCCTCTTGCCATTTGGGGGATGCTCTTGGGCAGGGCACGGACTTGTGCACAGCACCAACTTGTTTAGATCAAACCATAGGCAAACGAACTTGGAGGTTCGATTGTGAAGGCATACAAAGTTCTGTTCATTTTGGGCTTGAGGGAAGCTTAGGGGTTAGAGTTCCAGGATTAGGGTTTTGGGATCAGGGAGTAAGGGTTAGGGTTTCAGGGGTACCCTAAGGCTTCTGGGACTATAATGGGCTTTCCGAGGGAAGGTTTGAGGCTTAGGCGATCTCATCATGGGGGCTGAGCCCTAAAGCATTGAGTGTAAGCTTGAGCTGCGAATAGAATACCCTCGAAACCCTGAAACCCAAACCCTGAAGCCTAGACCCTAAACCCTAAACCCCAAACACTGAACCCCAAACCCTAAACCCTAAACCGGGTTGAGGATTTAGGTTTTGAGCTTGGGGGCCTGCCGTCGGCCTTCAGCGGAAAAACTGCCCGGGTATATTGACACCCTCCCACGAGTCACTAATGATAAGCCCAAACCCCCCACCTTCATCCTCCTAACAACAAAACAAAAAGGAGATTGACCCTAATGTGTTGGGTGTTTTTTGCTATTAAGGGGGTGGGTTGCTAGTATTGGGGTTTAGGGTTTAGGGCTTGAGGTTTAGGGTTTAGGCTTTAGGGTTTATTGGGGTTTGGGGTGGCGCATCACCACTGCGGGCTTCCTACGTAGCAGCCTCGAACCCCAAAAACGAATTTACAATGTTGGTTTTTGTTTCATGAACCTATTTTCCAAACGATTCAACCCTGAACCCTACGCCAACTCCCTAAGCGCTAGATCCTAAGCCCATAACTCTAACTCCTAAATCCTGAGCCCTAAACTCTGAACCCTAAATCCGGAGTCCTAAACTCCAAACCCTAAAGCCTGAGCCCTAAGTCTTAGACCCTATAAACCCTAAACCCTAGATCCAAATTCTAAACCCAAAACCCCAAGGTCTAAACCCTAAGCCCGCGTAAGCCGCGCAGGTACCCAGAGTTCTGGCCTCTTTGGCCGCGTTGTTACTGCGCTTTTGGCGGGACTCCAAGGAGTCCTGTGACTATTGTTGGGCTTTAGGTTTAGGGTTTAGGGGTTTTAGGGTTTATTTGGGTTTAGGGTTTAGGGCTTAGGGTTTAGAGTTTAGGGTACGAGCCTTCATAGCCCCTTCAGCAGAATAATGAGAAATACCTCTTTGCGTAATAAATTTGCG
>CAJNIZ010018302.1:57509-73760 GCA_905231905.1 Symbiodinium pilosum
TTTAGGGTTTCGGGTTGAAGATTTAGTGTTTAGGGCTGAGGTATTTCCGATATTGATGCAGCCGAAAAGAGGGGGGACCCGAATGATTGAACACTATCCCGTACTGGGGGTGTTAGGGTTTGGGGTCAGCAGTCCACTTTAGGGTTCTTCAGGAATATGGCTTGGATCCTGCATGATCATGATGGCCACGCTGATGCTGAAGTAAAATGGTATGAGGGGTCCCCGTACTCCCTGCCCGCAGGATTCATGGCTTTGGTTAACCTCACCTTGGGGTGGTTGCAGGGCTCCCTCTCAAACTGGCCTGGTCGAAGAGGTCCTGGGTCACAGGCACCACGCGGATTAAGGTTTCTGGATTCTTGGGCTGTTTCCGCAGACCTCCGTCGCTGTCCCACCAGGATCACTCATCATCATCATCTCCTCACAATTTCTCTTCGTAGGTTAAGGGGATTTGTTTGCCGCATGCCGCGCTGTCCTTCTGCTGAGGCAGATCCTGGAGTGTAGTGGCGCCAGGGGTCAGCTTCATCGCCTCCTTTTGCCAAATTGAAAATTTCTCTGTATAGCCGTAGGTTGAGGATGTGCCAGGCAATGGTGTCAGCCATCAACGGGACCCAGCCTCATCCACGACGAGGCGGTTCTTCCTCTTGATGAATTCCAAGTTGGAGGCAGCGGTGACCATAATCCCTCAACCTTGAATACTGCCCCCCCCCTCAGTAACTGTCGGATAATATGAATATAATATGGTTATATATAGCCCTTAATAGGACCCCTAATATAGACTGTTACTGGGTGGGGGCAGTACCCAACCTCAACCCCTGAACTCCGGAATCTTAGAACACTTGGGATGGTAAACTCTTTCTTCCTCGGACATATTTCTGGGCATTTCCCTAAACCCCCAAACCGTCAACTCTGAAATCCTGGGCCCAAAACCCTCGACCCAAACCCCTAAACCCTAAGACCTAAACCTGCTTCAGTCATTGCACCAGGCAGGCCTCAAAGCCTACTTAGAGGGGCGAGCTACGCATAACCTACCCATAGTTGCACCGGTAACCCAATGATCGTCCGTTTCGGTGTCTACCTAAACCCCCAAAATGGTTAAAATAATGGCCCAAAACCCTTGAACATAGCCCAAAAAGCCCTTATTTTACATACTTTGGGGGGGTCCAGCTACACCCTAAACCCTAAACCCTAAACCGTGTTCCTGAGAAAAGGAAGCCTCAGCAAACTAGAGCTCAATTGAGAAATTGTGGGGTTTAGGGTTTAGGGTTTACGGTTTTAGGTCCCAATCTGCTCGCATAACGGATAAACAAGAGAAGCTGAAGAGTCTAACCATCTTAAAGGGGGTTATATAGGGGGATTCTGTGGAGGAGTGTTAATTATACATGGGGGTTACTGAGGGGCATTCTAGGAGTTTAGACTATGGGTGCAAGCCTGAGAGTTCCTCGTTTTCTGGTTGCAGGACACTGCCAAAACCACAGGCAAACTTCGCTGGTAACCCCGCCCTCTCAGACTCGAACCCTATAGCTATGATATGCCTAGCATTTAAGGGTTTAGGGTTTAGGGTTTCGGTTTTTTTAATGGGACCTTTTCTCCAAGGGTTTCGGGTTTAGGGTTTAGGGTTTGTTGGATGGGGGTTCCCAAATCCTCTTCTTAGAGCAGATAATATGACGGCGTTTAGCCCTCAGAGGCTTTAGCGCATGCCTGGTACCCCTGAATCTCACAGTTTGCCTAAATGTCACAGAAATAGCTAATCATAAAAATGTGTGATCTGTATGCTTCAGGTAGGGTTTACTCAGGGTTCGAGTAGGGTCTTGGTTGGGGTTCAGGGTTGAAGCTTAATTTTTTGGTGTACATTAATCTTACAAT
The DNA here is from genome assembly GCA_905231905.1 of Symbiodinium pilosum. Lineage (NCBI taxonomy): Eukaryota > Dinophyceae > Suessiales > Symbiodiniaceae > Symbiodinium > Symbiodinium pilosum. Next base: position 59,373 of record CAJNIZ010018302.1, read on the forward strand.
TTTTTGGTGTATATTAATATTACAATTTTTTTGGTGTATATTAATATTATATAAGGATATAAGGATTTGAGGCTCCCTCAAACTATCCCGGAACTTCAACCGGGTCCTAGGAGGACTACTGTGATTGTGAAGGTTCCGTGTTAATTCCGGGAAGGGTTAACATCACAAATCCCCAAGACCGGAACAGCTCTCGGGCCTCAGAACCATGCGGACCAGCTGCTGTCCCTCCTTGATGTGCTGTTTTTACCCCAGTTTCAGGTGGTCTGGAGGTTGCTTCTAGATTTACAATCTGGAGTTTAGGAGCAGCCTCCTACAACGCATGGCACACGGCAGTCTGGGACTTGGGAAACACGAAGGGGCGTGTTACTTCCAACCAATTTATGATTTGTAATCCAATCATAAGTCTGCTTAGTCCCCCTGAGTATTATCACAATTGTCATACTGCAAGTAGAACCATAGCAGAAACCCAAAAGCGCGTTTCTAATCCCCTCCCCCTAATATTAACCCCCCCCCCACATTATATTAAATACTCCCAGTATATGATATACCTAATATTTGGATTTTTTTTTGGAGGGTGCGGGGTTTTATGTAATATTAGGGGAAGGGGATTAATCCACACAGCACTGCAACTATGGAATCCAAAAACGCAAAGCCCCAAACCTTTGCGGCAGTTTGCGACATTGTCAATTAGCCTCTTGCGCTGAAGAAGGGACGCGAGGGAAAAGCGTCAAGATTTAGGGTTTTGGGTTTTAGGGGTTTGGGGGTTTTAGGGTTAAGGGTTTAGGGTCTAGGGGGGAACAACGCCTTTTCAATTTGAAGGAGGTTGGAGTCAACTGTAAACTATACGACAGCCACATCAGCAGTACAGTGAGGGACGACTCCCAGTCCTGTTTTCTGGTCTCTACATGCAAGTTGTGATGAAGAGGCTGCTGCCTATATTTCCACCTTCATATACTAGTCAAGGGCCGTATTGCAAGCACCACCAAAATGGACCCCAAAGTTTTGGAAACACACGCAAAGGACCCTTTTGGCAGTGACCCCTCGACGTTAACGTCTACACCCTAAAACTGTAAGACTGCAACATATGTATTAAACTCCAAAACCCGAAGCCCTTCACATTGGACCCCAGACCCTACACTCTAAAAATGAAATCCTAAACTCGAAGCCCTAAACCCTCAACACTATACCAAATATCAGCGAGATGTTGGCCAGGCGACGCTTGCCGGGACTGCGCCGTTTCCGTCTACACGTCAGCTTGATTAAGCCAAGCAGCAAAACACCCACGGCTTTGGGTTTAGGATTTAGGGCTGGAAGCTAAGGCTCTTGCGGGATTATAGGGGTTCCATAAACCCTCAACCCTAAATATATATATATATATGTTGGAGTATAGGTTTTAGGGTTCAAGGCTTGGGTTTTGGGATTTACTGTCCAGGGCTTAGCGTTTTTAAAGCTTTTTAAAGCTTAGGATTATACGGGGGCCACTAGAAGGAACCACTCCTCCATTCCTGGGCTACATAAGGCTATATGGGGTTTAGGGTTTAGGGGCTACATAGGGAAATATGGGGTTGAACATTTTTAGGGTTTAGCGTCTAGAATTTAGGGCTTGGGGACAAGGGTTTAGGCCTTAGGATTTGGGGTTAGGGCTTAGGGTTTACAGTTCAGGGCTCAGGGTTCGGGGTTTAGGGGTTTCAGTTAGGGTTCAGGGTTTGGGGTTTAGGATGTAAGGCTTATACCCAAAAATGGACCGTAATCTGTAGCATTCCCATCGATTAAACATACTGCTCGCACCGTCTTCCATGGTGAGCGTCTGTGGAAAAGCATGCTATCAACGACCATGTCTGCTCCACTGTGTGGACAGAAAACCTCAGTTCCGGTTTCCTGTCGTATCTGCAATGGGCAGGCAGTGTGGCACGCATTACCATACCCCCGGCCAACAGCTTCTTTAGTGGCCAAGCTCGACCAGACGTGCCAACCTCCAATCTCTGGGCTTCTGCTGCAAAATCGGTCCGACAAAGAAGGCGGAAATGTGTAGTAGTAGTAGTAGTACTAGTAATAGTAATAGTAATAGTCATAGTAATAGCAATAATCATAGTAATACTTGCCTCAGAGAAAATTGCTTAGAGACTTGGAGCTAGGATGATTTGTGGAGATGCCAGGAGTCTCACACTGCTCCTAAACCCTAAATCCTAAACCCTGAACCCTAAACCCTGAACCCTGAACCCTAAACCCCTAACCCATAAACCCTAAATCCTAAACCCTGAACCCTAAACCCCAGTCATGACAGTCAGGAGGCCAGGCTCAAGACAGTAACGCCTGGGAGGCCCTTTTAAGCGCTCTGTGCCGTCAAGAGAAACAGAAATATTGTGAGGTTCCATATCACACAAGCAAGCGCATGAATGGACCAAGATTTCTCAGCTTGATCAGCAAGGTTGAGGGTGGGCTTCAAGGTTTCAGGTTTGGGGCTTGGGATTCCCAATAAGGATTGAAGTCTTTGGGTGTATGAAAGGGACGCCTATGGGGGGTTGCGCAAAATAGCACCCAAAATATAATCTCGTGGACAGGGCATCGGGGTTCACGGAGTGGTACGAGATGTCCACCTTTTTTCCAATTATTAGGGTTTAGGGTTTAGGGTTTAGGGTTTAGGGTGAACACCCCTAACCTGGACAAGGGCTTCATTTTTCCTCACACCACCGCACAGCGCTTGTAGATGGCAGCTCGAGCCATAAAGAACCTCAGTCACGGTCCACGTTGAGTTGTTGAAGGAATTCCAATATAGAGGCCTACAGCATGTCAAGAGAGATGTGGGTTACGCTTTCCTATAAGGATTGCCATTGAATAATCATGGGAACTATTGAAACGTCTACAATTCCGGTTTAGGGCTCCCTGAGGGGGATCGGCTTAAGGCTGTTGCTTATACCTTAACCCCCAAAGTATGTAGAATAATAGCCCTAAACCCATAACAGCCATAAAGGCCATTATTTTACATACTTTTGGGGTCCAGGTAACGGTCAGCTTATATGTTTAACCCTAAGGCAGGCGCACGAAGACTTCTAACGCGCGCTCTTTCAGCCCAAGCCCTAAAACGCGTTGTTTCAGGTTTAGGGTTTTGGGGTTAAGGTTTAGGGAAGCAGCATTTTGGATTCAGGGAGAAGGGAGCAGTACATGGGCGTTGACAGAAGTAGGGCTTCCCTTCTGGGTTTAGGGTGTATGGTGTAGGGTTTGGGGTTTAGGATTTACTGGGTTCCAAGCGCAGGACTTAGGGTTCAGGGTTTAGGGTTGTGGGATTTGGGACTTAAGTTTGGTTTCGGGTTTAGAATCTGGCTTTGGGGTTTTGAGAGTAGGCTTGAGAATTTAGGGTTTAGGGTTAAGGGTTTGGGGTTAGGGTTTCCTTACGGCTGGTTAGTGGGTAGCGGAAGTATAGATCACGACACATCTTTCTTTTGAACTTCACCCTAAACCCTATTAACCTAAACCCTGGTCCCTGCCGTAGTACCTATGCCATACTCCTTCGCTTCCCATTCACCACTATTTTTTTTTGGACTTAGCTTGGACCTTAGACCCTTGCGGTGACCCATTCGGATTCCCTTACACTCCTATTATACGTACTTAAGGGTTATAATCCTTAGTAGGGGTCCTAAGTGCCACCATGGGATATGCCCAAAACTGGGGGCTCCCAAATAGTGTACCGTGGAATTTGTATCCCTTCGTAAACCCTAAACCTGAACCTCTTCAACCGAACCAGGTCACTCCTCACTCGGCATCCCCTCAAGACGCACCACGGGCGTCGCACCTAAGGTTGGGTGTTAGGATTTAGGGTTTAGGGCTTGAGGTGTCACGGTTCAGGGTCTAGGGTGTTAGTGTTTAGGGTGTTAGGGTTTTAGGGTTTAGGGTGTTAGGGTGTTAGGGTGTTAGGGTGTTAGGGTTTAGGGTGCTAGGGTGTTAGGGTGTTAGAGTTGAGGGTTTAGGATTTAGGGTGTTACAGTGTTAGGGTGTTAGGGTTCAGGTTCTACGGTTGAGGGCTTAGGGCTTAAGGTTTAGGGTTGAGGGTTTTAGGGTTTAGGGCTAGGGTTTAGGGTTGAGGGTTTAGAGTTTGGAGTAATACTAAAGGCTTTAAGTTCGTAACCTTCATGTTTGCACCCTTGGGCTTTGGGTCCCAAATATACTACTGTAAGGCCCATACTCGATGGCTTAGGGATCCAAGCACACGGGTACAAACCCCAGGCGTAGAAATGACAATTCCCTGCCAGCAGGGTTTCTTGCTTAAGGTAAGGTTTAAGGAGAAACCCTAAACCCTAAACAAGGGTTTAAGGAGCAAGGCTACGGGCTTAGGGAGACCCTAAAGCCCTAAAACCCTAAGTAAATTCTCGGGTTGAGGGTTAAGAGTTTGAGGGTTTATGGGTTTAGGGTTTAGGGTTTAGGCTTTGTGGACCTCACGGCTCAACCAAAACTAAGATGGAAAAAACCCAAGCGAGATCCGCAAATACTTTAACCCTGCTTATCAGGGGACGCCAATGTAGGTCCCGTGGGTTTACAGGGTTTAGGGCGCGGGTTTTAGGGTTAGGGGCTCCCCAAAAAAGACACCTCATTCTTGAAAACCCCCACACGGCTTTGTAGCGCTTCTCACGAGGTGTTTGGGGCTTCATGGTCTGCCAAATGGTGCCGTTGGTGCAGGTTTAGGGTTCAGCTCTTTAAGGTTTCGGGAACTTCACAAGTTACGAGGATGACCCTCCAAGCGGGGACAGAAGGGCTTCCGTCAAGAAGATGGACCCCAACAAATTGGGGCTTAGGGGTCAAGATATCTGTGCTCGCCTTGAAGTATTCGGAAACCCTGAACCCTAAACCCTAAACCAAACTCAACCGTTCTTTGGGGTAACCGTCCCCGACCTACCAACCCCCTACAACAGGAGCCTAGACCTGGAACCCCGTACCATTTTCCGGGTTTAGGGTTTAGGGTTCTGTTCGGGATTTGTTAGCCGGGTACAGTCCCGCTTAAGTAGATAGAATATGGCTTGGGTATATTACAATAAGATCCCCATGTACCCCATATTCTATCTGCTTAAGTGGGACGGTATCCGTACACCATCTGTTGCGGCAACCCTGAAAGACGGGCAGAACCTAGCTCGAGAGCCTGAGAAAACACTGTAAACCCTGAGCGGACGCTAAACCCTGAACCCTAAACCTTGAACCCAAAACCCTAAACCCTACTAAACCCTAAACCCTAAACCCCCAAAAAGAAGCAAAAGCCTTGAACCTGAAACAGACTCAAAGCTGGAGCTTGGGTTTAGCGCTTTGGGTTTCGGGTTTGGGGATTGAGATTTAGGGTTTAAGGTTTGAGATTTAGGGTTTAAGGTTTGAGATTTAGGGTTTAGGGTTTACCCTAAGCCCTAAACCCTAAATCCTAAAAGGTTTAGGGTTTAGGGTTCAAGGGCTGACCCTAGGGAGGGTTTTGGGTTTGGGGTTTTCGTAACCCCAAAGTTTGGGGTTTTGGGCTTTTAGGGTTTTGGTAACCCGTGGTTTCGAGTTCAGTGCTTTGCAACCTCGACCCCTTAAACCCAAATGAATCACATGGAAAAGAAACTGGAAAATAAAATTGACAAAAGGTTTATCATTAATGATCGGATCTGGCAACCCCAACCCCACACAACGAGACCCCTAGAAGCGTAATATGATAGTCAAGAAGTTTCTAGTTTCGGGTTGGGGTAACTCAGAACCATAAATCCTGAACCGTCTAGCTCCATTCATAAGCCAAAGCTACCCTGGGAGGGCTTCCGCTTCCAACCCAAGGCGGCGCCTAACGAGGGGTGTGGGGTTTGGGTTAGGGTATAAGGTTTAGGGTTTCGGGTTCAGGGTTTAGGGTTTGGGGTTTAGGGTTTAAGGTTTAGGGTTTCGGGCTCAGGGCTCTGGGTTTAGGGATTAAGAGGTAGAGACTTGGGCTTGGGGCTGCGCACTGAGGATTTATGGTTTGGGGCCGGCAGGAAAAAAAAATATGGAAACTGCTACTCTCTGTATCGAGTATCGGGTTTCAGGTTGTGGAACCTGGGGGAGTGCGTTGCAGGCCAACTACTTTTGGGTTCAAGGCACTCAAGGTGTAAAAACCTAGGGTTTAGGAGTTATAGAGTTTGGGCTGGGGGGGTTTTCAGGGATGGAGAGTTCAGTGTGTAGGGGTTAGAGGTTCAGTTGTCTAGCAATGGGGCAATGGGAAACGAATGGAACAATGGCACCGACATGGAAAACTGGTAATGTAAAGGTCTAGAGTCTAGAGTTTAGGGATTGGGGGGGGTCTAGGGGCTTAGGAGCTTCCCAAAAGTTCTGTGGGAGCTTGCATGCCTGAATCCGACACCTCTTCACGGCTAGATGTTCATGTATGTATAATCTAAAATCTTCAAAGAGGTTTTATAGGAGGTTATTTAGGAGAGTACTATAAGGGTTCTTAAGGGGGATACTAGGAGTTTAGAGTATAACCCCTATCATCCCAGACATAATCTCAGTTTCCATTTCAGTTCCATTTTCTTTTCCATTTGATTCTCCATTATTCAGGGGGGATACTAGGAGTTTAGACAATAGTTGATGTGATTTTGGTCGGGCCTTAAACCTTCAGCCTGGCGCCTCCAGGAGACCCCCAGCCCCAAACCCTCAAGCCCCAGGGTTTAGGGGTTTAGGGTTTAGGGCTTAAGGGTTTAGGGCTTGAGGACTTGCTTCTACACGAGTCGAGGGGACGTTCATTGCGCGTATGTTTGTGTTCGTTTTTCGGGGTGGGAACGCTCACGACCCCTTAACCCGACAGCACTCTTGTAACAGATATGGAGAGGGTTTACAGAGGCTCTGAGGGTTTAGAGAGGTTTTACGGAGAGTACAGGGATTCTAGATACGACTTATCTCCAAATGGGACCACACCATTGCGGGGGAGGACTGAGAGCGCGGAACGCAGACGCATATGATGGGAGGTCCTCTTTTTTTTTCGAAACTACCCTATCCCAAAGCCAGGCATACAGTGCTGGTGTGCATTTGTGGGAATGGAGGAAATAATAGCCCAGAAGCCCTTAACACAGCCCAAAAGGCCTGTATTCTACATACTTTTGTGGTTCTGGTCTTACAAAACCCACAGGCTACATCCTTAGGGCGAACATTCTCTGTACAGTGAAGGCCGCATACGAAGACCCTGGATGGTGGCAGACTTATTTCAAGGCGAGGTCAAAGTGGGTAGTTAATCAGGTGTCTGCCCCTTGAAGGAGGCCTACCTGGACCCCAAAACTATGCAAAATAATTGCCTTTATGGCTATTCTTTTATAGTTTAGGGCTATTATTTTACGTGCTTTTAGGGTTTAGGTACATTTCATATAGCCCCATTAGCCTCGCGCGAGCCTTCTATGAGCCTTTCTTGAGGCGACCCATTAGGTAACTACCTACCTAGGAGTGGCCTTGACCCTGAGTTATACTTATATTGTAAGCTACAATCAATATTTTCCAGCTACTGTCTAAACTCCTAGTATCCCCCTTAATATCCCTCATAGTAGTCCCCTATAGAATCCCCTATATAACCCCACTTTAAGGAGCTTAGACTATAGCTCACATTGTAAGCTACAATCAATATCTTCCACATAATTAATGGACATGGGTTCCTGATCAGGGACTACATTAGGGACGAAACTAAACTGCAAGAGGGACCCCTATGTCCACCCTTGAGGGCCCCTTAGTAAGCCTAATATTGACAGTAGCGCATTAGTTTCCATTTTCTTTGGCAGAACTCAATTTCCTAACTTTCCCCGGACGCGGAGAGCCACAGAAAGACGCGGTTTGGGGTTTAGTTTTTCAGGGTTAGAGGCTTAGGGTTTAGGGCTACAGGTTATCAGCATGGCAACTACCAAGAGGCAATGAAGTAGCCTCAAACCCCGAGAACACCCTCTAGCCCTGAATATTCGAACCCCAAGACCTCCACTTGAAGGCCCAAGGTACTGACTAAGTAGATTGCGTCTAGATGGGTTTATAAACCCTCTAATCAGGATTGGCCTACTCATACCACCGTTTTCACTTTACTACACCTGAACCCCGAACCCTCAACTCTAAGTCCTTAACCCCCTAAACCCTAAATGCTTAACCCTAAGCCTTACCACCATGGGCTACTAGACCCTAAAATTCCCTATTAGGACCCTATTAAGGGTAGACGAAGGTACCCTTCAGGTCTAATAGCCCCTAGTGGTAAACCCTAAACCCTTAAACCCTAAACTTTCCAAACCCTAAACCCAAAACCCTAAACCCTTAAACCCTAAACTTTCCAAGCCCTTGACCCAAAGCCCTCCATGCCTTTCCCAGCGCACAGCACACGCTGGGACCATGGGCTTTTCGTACTCTGCGGAGCACGGAATGCCTTCAGCCACACGGTTTTGGGGTTTTGGGGTTTAGGGTTCAAGGTTTTGGGGTTTGGGGGTTTAGGGTTTAGGGGTCTAGGAGCTGGGGTTTCCATTAGACCTTAAGGGTACCTTAATCTACCCTTAATAGGGTCCTAATAGGGAATTTTAAGGTCTAATAGCCCATGGCGGGTTGAAGGTTTAGGAGCTAGGGCTTAGGGGCTAGGGTTTAGGGTTTAGAGGTTTAGGATGGTTTAGGGTTTAGGGTTCAGGGTTTGGTGGGTTAGAGGTTAAGGGTTTAGAGATTTGGGGTTAGGGTCTAGGGGTGCCGCTTTGGGGTTTAAGGCTATCCTTTGCACCAGCCGGGTCAACAACGAACAGTAACAGAGCCTACAGTGCCTCTGTTTTGTTTTTAGGGCTAGAGTTTAAGGCTTCGGATCGCCTGAAGCCTATATACTAAACTGAGAGCCCTGAGCCCTAAACCTAAACCCTAAACAAAAAAGAAAAAATCGAAGCCCAAAACTTACTGAAAGCCCTACACTCCCCCAACTAACATGGAAACCCATGTAGCACCCCTTTCAGAGGGACTGTAGTCTTCATAGGCCCTTTTTGTTGGTTTCCATGTTAGTTTCCAGGAGGGTACCCTAAACCCTACACCCTAAATCCTAAACCCTGAACCTTAAACCCTAGACCTAAACCTTACATCCTAAACCCACCATAAACTCTAGACCCAAAACCCACCTTAAACTCTAGACCCAAAACCACTGCTGGTCTCAGGCGTTATGGTTCTCCAGGGATGGCCTTAGACACAGGCTACTCTCCGGGATCCGTTTTCTCGAGTTTAGGGTTTAGGGATTAAGATTTAGGGTTTAGGGTTTCGAGTTTAGGGTTTAAGGTTTTCCCCCATGACTACAGGGGGCAGGTCATAATGTAGGGGCCCATTATATTAAGCAGTGGAACCCTTAAAGGCACAACCTAAACCCTAAACTATGCAAGAACATATAGGGCTTCTTGGACTATATATGGAGTTGAGGATTTAGGATTTTCAGGAGGGGTTTACCAAGAAAGGACCCTTACATATGGCATCTATGACGATTATAGAAGGAGACTCGGAGGTACGTGTTAGATTTTAGGGTCTGGGGTTTAGGCTTTAAGGCTTAGGCGTTAGGATTTAGGTTTTAAAGGTTTATGCATAAAGCTTATTTCGGGAGGCTAGGAGGCATAGATTAGGGGATGTTGGGGGTTACAATCGCCCCCCAAGACTACCCTCCCAGATGTCGAAGTCCTACAAGCCTTACTTAGCGCTGCAAAAACCCTGGACTAAAGTTATCGTATATTCCTTGAAAGTCCTCCATTGACCCCCTATACATCCCCCTATAGGTCGCCTCAGAATTTAATCCGTAGCTCATATAAACCTTTTTAATTGTTCACAAACTTGGTGGTAGTCCCTTTGGGGGACTGGTATTGTCATCCCTCAATACGTCCCTTCGATTTAAGGATAATCAATAGGATGTGATATAAGGTGGACGGAGAAATCTCACACCACTTGAGACCCCCCATATACAGCAATTCCTGAAGTATAGGGTGGCGTCTAAATGGCCAGGAATCGCATGCAAAAAAAAAGAACACGCAACGGAAACTGGTCTCATACAGAGGTTCTATAGAGATAGTATGTGTAAAGGCCTAAACGATTGGACGGGGCCTTTGAGGTAATCAAGTGTACTAGGCATAGACATATATATATATATCTAGAACACAGAGAGATACATTGGGAAGAATTCAGGCTTCTACAATATCCTTCCCTCAAAGTTCTGCAGGGCTCACTTAGAGGAAGTCCCACACAGTCAAAGCAAACCTGTAACCCCTACAGTAATTTATTGAATGCCCGATGATTTCCCTAAACCCTGAACCCAAACCCTACAATCATGGGTCAGGCGCAGGCTATCTGACAGACAGCGCTCTTGCCCATCATGCTGGAGCTTGCGCGTGAGTTGGGAAGTGCAATCTTATGGGGAATGATCCTTGGCCATTTAAGGGTTTATAGTCCCCCGTAAGTAGATAGAATATGGGGTATATGGTGATCTTATTATAATATCTCCAAAGCCATATTCTATCTACTTAAGGGGGACTATAGGGTTTAGGGGTATACATCATATTGCGGCCTTCCCACCTTCGGGGACCCATAAGTTTGAGAAACCCCGCATGCCCGAACTAAACACCGCATCAAAATACATAAGCATGAAGCCCCAAGCCAGACCCCAGCGTACTATCGTCCTTACCTCGGATCAAAAAACTGGAGGGGTAGGGTTTGGGTTTAGGGTTTAGCATCAATAATTGTTGGAAACCCTGTCTCCCCCCAACATAGATCCAGAAACGGAATCCCCTGACAAGGTTTAGGGTTTAGGGAAGGCGTTCGTTTGGTTAGAGCCCCTTGCAGCCTCAAAACCCACAACTCCAGACACTAAACCCCTAACTCAAAGTCCAGAACATCAGAACTGTCAAGCCCATCTGAAGCACTAGACCCTAAACCCTAAACCCCTAAACAGCCGAAGTGCCACGTCTGTGTCCTCCTTGCTCCATTCCGCAGTCGTCAGCGACTGCTTCACTGCCGACAGCCTCAGGGCCTCACGGCTACTACAGGGGCCCCTAATTTGGGTTTAGGGTTTAGTTTTAGGTTCCCCAGTAACCCCTTATGAGGGCTGAGGGTTTAGGGTTCTGGGGTTCAGTGATTTGGGTGCCACAGGGGCCCTAATTTAGGTTCCCCAGTATGCCCTGAATAATAAGCCTTCAGGGTTTGGGGTTTAGGGTTTCGGGGTTCAGTGACTAGAAGTATTACGGTCCTAAATTCCTTGCATAATAACTTGGAAGGTCAGGGGGGCTTGAGGGGTCAGGGTTAGTAAGTAGGTTAATAATGGGCATATCTGGGCTCGTTATCGGCTTATAGAGGTTAGAAGTATACTTACAAAGCCCCTCTGTTCGTCCAAGTATACTGTAGAGTACCTCAAATTGACCTCCACATTGTCTTGGGCAGTCTTTAGTTAGTTGGCTTACGGGTGTGAAATGGGGAGTGGGATTCGGGTTTAGGGTTTAGGGGGGCAGTGGATTTAAGTTAAGGAACTACGATACTGGGTTTAGGATCTAGGGTTTGGGAAGCCCCAAATCCGAATCAAAGGATCTCAGAAAACGATGTAGCCACTCCTCAATACGTCATTTTGGGTCTTCCAGGCGCGAGCTGCGGACCCTTGAAGCCTGAATCTCTACGGTTAAGGATGTTTAGGGTTGACAGTCCCCCTTGAGTAGATAGAATATGGGGTACATGGGGATCTCATCATAATATACCCAAAGCCGTATTCTATCTACTTAAGGGGGACTAGAGGGTGTATGGTGGCTGTACTGTTTATGGTGACTCTACTTTACAAGCCCCCTAAAACTATCTACGAATAGGTTCCCTTCTGCGACCGAAAGCAACTTGCCACCCCAAACGTTGGACCTGCCAATCATGTACTGGATTGGCATAGTGGCCACGTCTGGGTGTCGGTTTAGGGTTTAGGGTTGTCTGTTTCTGACTGCCCAAAAAACTCAAAACTGTGTAACCCAGACCCCTGATTAATGAACCCCCTCCCCCTTAAAAGGGATTATAATAGGGATCCTAATATTAAGGCCCTTAAAGGAGGGGGCTTATTAATCATGGGTCGGTCATGTTAGGAAGATAGTCGATATAAACCACCATTGGGTAGCAAGAGGGCTTTGGTAACCACAAGCCCCCATACTGGGATCTTATTACAAACATATGATAGTTAGGTCCTCATTGTAGCGGTTTGGGTCCCCCAAATTTACCTAAAAACAAAAGCTAAAGACTTGTTATTTGGTTCCCTACGCTCTGAAAACCTAAATCTACAACCCCAAATCCTAAACCCTATACCTTAAACCCTCGACGCTAAACCCTGAATCCCAAACCCTAAACCCTAAATTGCGAACCTTAAACCCCAAATCCTAAACCTTACACCCTAAATCCTAAACCTTGTACCCTAAGCGCATACTTAGCATGGGTTCTCAGTCATAGAGACCTTCAACCTTGAACCAAATCCCCAAACAGCGATTGAAGGATTTGGATTTGGGTTTAGGGTTGAAGGTTTAGGGCCGAGTGCTTAGGGCTTAGGATTCAGAGTTTTGTGTTAGGGCTTGGGGGTTGGGAACAAGGGTTTAATAGGAGAACCCATGACCATGACCTTTCCAACAATAATACTTTCATCCACATCCTATCAGTACCGTCATGGAACCGATGCTAAATCGCCAAAAAAAGCAACAAGTGAACTGTATCGACGTCGAGTTGCTTCCCACCCCCCACCCCTCCTTGCGCTTTCCGAAAAATGCACACCTAGGATCCCTAGTAACTTAGGACTAAAAAGGTCCCCCCCCTTTTGAACATAGCTAAGTGCCGCAAAGAACTTAGGAGCCCCGAAAAAAAGGGGAAAAAGGATTACTCAACAACAGAAACCTGAACCCCTAAACTCTAAACCTTAACCCTAAACCCAAAAACTGAACCCCTAAACCCTAAACCCTAAACCCTAAAACCCTAAAACCCTAAGCCCTAAAACCCAAAACCTCTAAAACTTCACCCCTAGACGCCTAAACCCTAAACCCTGATCCATGAAGCCAAGTCTGCCATCCCTGGCCCTCCATCTTACCCAATTATAGTATCTCTAAGGGATTTGGAACCTCAGTAGAAATTATAATTTCAGCTAAATATTAGGACTCTAGGTAACAGAAATTAAAAAATTATTTTCAGGAACCTTGTAGGTATATTGTAGTATATTATAATAGATTCTAGTAGGTTATAGTAAACTATAATAGCTTATAATAGTTTATAGTAGATTATAGTGCACTATAGGATATGATAGTATACTCTAATGTACTATAGTAGATTGTAGTATATTCTTCGGGCCCTAGGGTTGACACTAAAGATCTTGCATGACCGTAGTATACAGGGGTGTGGGGTTTAGGTGCTAAGGTTAAGGGCTAAAGTTTAAGGTTTAGGGCTTAGGACTTAGGATCTTGCTTTCAGGGTTTAATCTGCAAAATAGCAAACAAGCTGTGGGCATGGAAGGTGATACAGACAAGGATTGTGAGGCAATGCTTCATGAGAATTATGTAGAGCACTATATTGCCTTCGGAATAAAATTCCCAGAATCGTGGGCCCTATGGGTCATAGGTGTAAAAACCCAACCCTAGCCCCGGTGAACTTAGTAAGTCTTAGTACGTCTAATGCTCATGGCGCCTAAAAGCCATAGTAAAAACTCAGCTATGGCCACTGCTAAAATCTTGCCACGTCCCCCGACCCTAAACGCTAGATCTAACCCTTTAAGCGTAGACTCTGACCTGTCATCCCTCAATCCTTAAGGCAAATTCGCTTGAAGCAGTCCTGCTGTGGATGGAGCCAAATTCCACCATGGGCTATAGACCCTAAAATTCCCTATTAGGACCCTATTAAGGGTAGATTAAGGTACCCTTAAGGTCTAGTAGCCCATAGTGGTTTGCACCAGTCTATATCATTGGCACGCTAGCCGCTAGCGAAATTACAGTATCATTTGTTCCCCAGGTGGTGCAAGATTTCCCGGAAAAAACCTTCCACCTCAAGTGACGTGCCTCGTGGCTCATGCTCAGGAAAAGCGCGCCTCGCGTGGTTCTTGTGGACTTGCGTGTTTTTGCTTAGACAAGAGGAGGAGCTTTGGTAATACGAATAATACTAGTAATAAGAAATATATAACAGAAAACCCGTAAAACCCTGAACCCTAACATAGTACAGTAATACTTGTCATGTCGTAACAGTAGTAGCAGTAGTAGTAGTAGTAGTAGTAGCAGTAGCAGTAGCAGTAGCAATAGCAGTAGCAGTAGCAGTAGCAGTAGCAGCAGTAGTAGTACTACTACTACTACTACTGCTACTACTACTACTACTACTACTACTAGTAGCCTTCCCCCGCCTACCAACTATGTTTGCTTAAATTGCCACTATAAATGTGTGGGAGGCGCCTTTAGAAAACAG
>CAJNIZ010018313.1:6986-32681 GCA_905231905.1 Symbiodinium pilosum
TAAATCCTAAACCCTAAACCCTGAACCCTAGGATGAGGGGGAAAAAACACTAAATTCTAAAACCTAAACCCTACCTGGACCCCAAAAGTATGTAAAATAATGGCCTTTATGGCTATTATTAGGGGTTGAGGGCTATTATTTTACATACGTTTGGGGTTTAGGTATACCCTAAATCCTAAACCGCTAAGGTTCCTGCGGGGACCTTCATCTTCGCTGGGCCGAACCCGAGGAGCTTGCTTTGGGGTTCCTGCAAGGGGGATTTATAGATGGTGTCTAGGTGTTTAGGGTCCAACAGTTCAGGGTTTAAGATTTTTTTGGTCTGTTTGAGTCAGTTTTGATTGGTGTTTGGGGATCTAGCGCTTGGGGTGTAGGCCTTCGTGTGTAGAATGCAGGGTCAACCCTAAGCCCTAAACCCTAAACCCTAAAAACCCTAAACGTTTTCGGTTGGGGGCTTTTAAATTTGCTTGGCAGGCTTGAGATCTGGGCCTTCCCAGTCCAGGGTTTAGGGCTTAGGATTCGGCCTTTTTGGGGTTTAAGAGGCTACATGGGGGTCATATGGGGTTATATAGGGATTAAATAGGGATAATGGAAAATGAAATGGCAGCTTTAATTTAGGGTTTAGGGTTACCATTTCTGTGCAAACGAGCTCTGGGCAATTTCTTGCCGGGTGGGCCGGGGGTGAAGGTCTGGACAGCTGGATAGGGAGTAGGGTTTACAGGTTTTAGGGCTTAGGCGATTTAGACTTCATAGGGTTTGGGTTGGGTTTAGGCCCTAAACCCTACACCCCTAAACCCTAAACCCCTAACCCTTTGTAGAACTCAAGGATTAGGGGTTTAGCCTTCGGGACGGCTTGGACAGCAATGAGAAGCTCAACAAATCAGGGTTGTCCACGGTTAAGGGTTTGTGGTTTAGGGTTGGGGTTCAGGGTTTATTGTTTAGGGTTTAGAGTTTAGGGTTTAGGGTTTGGGGTTGTCCTTAAATCCATTATAGTCCGAGTCCCTATCGTCGAGGCGGGTCCCTACATATATATAGATACATATCTGTATGTGTCTATATATCCCCACTTTGGGAAGTGTAATTTAAGTCAAGCCCCATTTATTGCTGGTCCTCATTGGGCGATACTCCTTGTTCTACGTTTGTACTGACCCTAGGTACCTGGTAACTTAGTTCTTATGGTGCTATAGTATACTCAACTCATGTAGAATTCTAAGCATCAACAGTATGAGCTCGTTTTTGGGGCTGCATGGTAAAGATCGACCCTGAACCCTGACGAACTCTAAAAGCTGCCCCAAACAGTAAAGCCCTCAGTCTTCAACTCCTGCCCTGGGCACTAAACCCTAAAAATGGGTAATGGGTTTAGGGTTTTCGGACGGCACTAAACCCAAAGCCTGCGCAAAGAAGGAGTTGGATGCTGCCTTACGAACTGAGCAGTTGGCGATCCTTCAATGTTTCTGCTACTCAGATTCTTTTTGTTTCCCTGAACCTCTTGTAGGGTTGCTGGGTTAAGGCTTATCTCTAAACCTCAAACCCTATACCTTAAACCTTCAAGCATGAAGATTACGGCCGCGGTAGTTTAAATCGTCTAGATAGGGCTTAGGGTTTTCAGACATTGCAGAGGTTCTGGTGGTTTGGGGCCGTGGATTTTTGTCTTGGAGGTGTTGCGGTGTGCACCCTAAATCGTAAACCCTAAACCCTCACCAGGGTGCCGGGCTTGCTAATGACCAAAACCCCAACCCCAAAAAAGTCCGCAAAACAAAGATTCAGTGGGAGAGAGTCTTGGGTTGCCCCACCCCAAAAAACAAGGTTAGGTCGCCTCCAGTAACTCGTGTTGGCATGCACGTGCAGTAGGTGGATCAATGTCAATGTTCAGGAAACTGGGTTTCGGCACAACATAATTGTTGAACCAAAAGGTCAAGCCGAAACCCAAAGTCATATGGGCCACATATCCTAAAACCCAAGCTCTAGACCTGAAACCCTAAACCTTAAGCCGTAGCCCTAAACCCTAAACCTTCACCCTAAATCCTAAACTCTGAACCCTACATCAAAAAAACTCTGAGCCCTATATCCTAAACTCTGAACCCTAAATCCTAAACTCTGAACCCTAAATCCTAGACTCTAAACCTGAAGCCCTAAACCCTAAACCCTCACCCTCCAAGGAATTGTATGGCATCTCCCTGACCGCAGAAGATCGGGCAATGGTGCTGTCGAATTGCGGCCAGGACTTGAGCTCTGGGGAAGTGCTATTGTTTGAGGGTTTAGGGTTTAGGTTTAGGGTTTAGGGGTTTAGGGTTTAGGGGTTTAGGGTTTAGGGTTTAGGAGTATGACCTTTCCAAAAGAAGGAGAATGAAAGGGAGAAGAACGTGAGGCATGGATGTTGAGAGCATAGAGGGGCTAGAAGAGATGATGTAATGGCCTAAAAAATTGCAACTAGTATTGTTTTAGATTCCTTGTCCACTCGTGGTACAGGGTACCTCAAATAGACCTCCAAATGATGCCTTACATTCCATACTTGGGGTAAGGTCCCCATATGCGACACAGGTTTTATTCATTTTCCATCTTTTCGATTTCATTTTCCACTTTAGAATATCGTACCCCAAATCCCAAACCCTAAACCTCTAAACACGAAACCCAGAACCCCTGAACACTAATGCCAGGAGGACGCCTCAGGGATCAACATTTCTGCGATGTACGATGATGTGTCGCACAATTTCGACTTCGGCCCGATTTTTGCTGACGCTCCGGGCGTGTTGGCCAAGGTTTACAAGGCCCCCTTAATATTACTAATAATATTAAGAAGGGTAATAATTGTAGTAATAGTAGTAACAGTAATAATAGTAACAACAGTAAGGTTTTAAAGGCTTTAAGGGTTAAGGTTTTAGGTTGCCAGGGTTTTGGGTTTAGGCTGGGTTTAGGCTTTAGGGTTCGGCATTTGGGATATCATAGGGAGGCTAAACAGCTACCAATTCTTTGATTCTGGAATTCGTGTATACTTTTGGCATATAGTGCCTCAAATAGAGCTCAACATGATACTGGTAATTTGTCAGGTATACAGTCTCGGGATGAGGGGTTAAGGCATAGGGTTTAAGGGCTGGGTCAGCCCGAAGCCCCCCCCGAGTTCCTCCAGCCCTACATCTCAAACCCTCAACTGCGCGCCTTTCCCTTTTTTGCCCATCCCTCAAGTAACCTACCAGTCCAGTAGCTAACCTTTAGGGTTTTCGGGTAGTATAAATAAATCCCAATGAAACTTTAGGGCTTAGGGCGTAGAGTGTAGGGTTAATCTTTCAAAAAACCTGAACCCTAAGCCCTAAACCCTAAACCCTAAACCCCAAACCCTAAACCCGAAACCCGAAACCTTAAACCCTAAACCTTAAACCCTAAATCCTTCCGGCCAGGTATGCTGGTGCCAGCCTGCGCATGGCTTCACTTGTGACACGGCACGGGAGTTGCTCGACAGATCCGCAGATCTTGGGATTTTAGGGTTTAAGTGGATTTTAGGGTTTAGGGTTTGGGGTTTAGAGTTTAGTGATTAGGGTTTTAGGGTTTGAGTTTTGGGGTGTAGGGTTCAAGGTTCAGAGTTTAGGGTTTAGGGTTTGAGTTTTAGGGTGTAGGGTCTCAGGTTTAGCATCTAAACTTCGCATGTTGGGTAAGCGGTCCGCCTTTAATGAAACGATTCGAAACATGGGGGCCCAACAACGCAGCATATTGCCGTCACCTACCCCTTTACCCTAAACCCTAAACAGTGAACCCTTGTTACACCCTGACAGTTTTCGTGCGGAAGTCGGACAAGTGGCATTCCTGTGCCCTTATCGGCAAACCGATGGAGACGGTGATGGAGTGTGTGCCTTGAACATTGAGGGGCTTCAGTGGGGTTTAGGGTTTAGGGCTTAGGATTTAGGGTTTAGGGTCTAGGGTTTAGGGTTTAGGGTAGCCGTTTACCCTAGCACTTCTTTTTAGGGTTTAGGGTTTAGGGCCTCTTCTTCGAAAGGTTCAAATATTCCCGAAGCAAAAAGGTCGCGTTTGGAACGTTTTGTGGAATGCCAATATTCAAGTATAGATACTTTGAGGGCAGCTACGTGATTAACTTCTATCCAACTTGATATAGATGCTCATATTGTGCTCAGTATGTCTGAAACTCCCGTGCCTCATCAGTAAATTACCTCCCTCAGATTAAACACATTCCTTGTGTTAAATCTTTCGTGTAATGGATTGAGAACATGTTCAATGCTAGGGTGGGATGCTTAGTATAAGATGTAACGGGATTTTTAATTTCCCAAACATTGCAGCAACGTCGTTTTGGGTGGATGAAATTTCACAGCTGTTCTGTGCAAGAGTATTGCATCTGGGATCCTACGGTCTAGGGTCTGGGGTTTAGGCTTTGGGGTTTAGGGTTTCTGGGTTTAGGGTCATTGCTACTTATTCTTTGGACGTCTACTACTCCCCACCCACCCTAGAATAAACCGTAAACTCTAAGCCTGAAACCCTAAACGTTTTACCATGTGGCAGATTTTCTATACTGTAGGGGCCTGAAAGAATACCATGGCCCCAGATTCCTTTATAATTGCAGCCTAGGTAGGGGTACATCAAGCACCAGATGAGTTATAGTCTAAACTCTTAGTATCCCCCTTAATAACCCCTGTAATACTCCCCTATATAATCCCCATATGACTCCCCAAGGAGTTTAGACTATAGCTCAGATGATATTGGTGATGGTTCAGGTTCCGTCCCAAGCCCTCCTTGAACCTTTAGTCCCTAACAGTTCCCCTAGTACAGTATTTCCCTTAACTCGATGCAATTTCCAAGTGGCTAGGCTGTCCCATGACAACCTGATAGCCTTACGTATGGGTACCCAACTGGCAGCTCGCCACACTCATCCCAAAACCGCAACCGCTAAACCGACCGCCTCAAACCCTAAACCGTAACCCTACACCGAACAACCCAAAACCTAAGCCTTAAAGCGAGAACCCTAAACCCTAAAGCCTAACCCTGAAACCCTGTGGCTAAGCCAGTAAACCCAGGTGAGTTGTGCCCCTACATGATACAGACCCTCGGCTGGGAAAAGTACCAGTTGCGAGGCTTGTAGGATGCAGCCGTTCATTGGGCTTACAAGGTGAGGCAAGTTTAGGGTTTCGGGATTTAGGGTTTTAGGAGTCTAGGGTTTTGAGGTTTGGGAGTTTAGGTTGTAGAGGTTTAGGGTTTAAGGGTTCAGGGATTGTGTGGTTTAGCGGTTCAGGCGGTGTAGGGCTCTAAAGGTGTTGTAAAAGGAAGGTGAGTAGAGGAAATGACCACCAGAAAACCCTAAACTATAGATTTTGTAAACCTTAAACCCTAAACCCCTAAACCCCTAAACCCTAAACCCTAAGCCCCTAAACCCCCCACGCCCTAAACCTTAAACCCTGCATAAATGACTTCCATGTAATGTAGACCCATGATTTCTAGTAGATAGAATATGACCTTGGGTATATTATAATAAGATCCCCATTTACCCCATATTCTACCTACTTAAGGGGGGCTATAAACCCTAAATTCTTAAGTCCTGAGACCAAATCCTGGGCTCCGAGCCCTGAACTCCCAAAGTGGCTGCCGGGAACTTTTGGGTTGCCGTTAAGAAACTTTAAATCAAGTTGCTAGACTAATAAGGGGTAATGTAGGGTTTAGGGTCAGGGATTAGAGTACAGGGTTACTATCATAAGTCAAACTCTATCAGCTATTGTATACCATTATTATGGCAATTTAGTTTAAGTTCCTTAGCGACCCAGATTTGCGTTGCCCTGCGTGCCAGGGGGGGAGAGGCTCAGCGGTATAGGTTGAAGGTTCAGGGTTGGCTCAAATCATCAGGCTCCAATTCAGGAGGTATAGGGTTTAGGGTTTGAGGGTGTCAGGTCAGAATTGGGAGCAGGCACGTGTAGGGTTCAGAGCGTAGGGTTTTAAGTCAAACTCAAAGACATGATCGTTGTGTAGCTTCAGCTGCTCTGTTCGTTCTTTAGCTGCATTTTCAATTTACTCTCTTAGTCGTTCAAAGTCCTCAATCCCTGAATTGTTACCGGGACGACTGCCGAGGACAAATTTAGCAAAGGGTCGAGTCCCCAATCCCGGCTAGGGGGAAGCAGGCGTCAGGTATAGTCCACCTTAAGTAGATAGAATATGGGGTAGATGGGGATCTTAGTATAATATACCCAAGGCCATATTCTATCTACTTAAGGGGGACCATAAACCTCCCTGCGCTCCCCTCGCCGTGATGAAGTGGGGGCTGAGGGCTGTTTCTGCATATCTTCTGCCATGGATCCCGAGGGTTAGGTTTAGGGTTTAGGGTTTAGGGTTTAGGGTTGGGGGGATGCGTGGAAGACGGTGCTTTCTAAGATCCTGTTCTAGGTGCGGGGGTCTTCGGATTCAGATTTGCTCTTGCCACGTCTTTGCTTCAAGAGTTGCCCAGGCTATCTGTAGATGTTGATGACTTCGAAAGGAAATCAAGAGGATGGTTGTTCCTTTGATCTACTTCGGGCTTAGGGTTGAGGCTGTTTAGGGTTTAGGGTTTCCATCTTCGTTTGCCAAGGCTTCTAGGCAGCCAGCATCGAGATTTTTAAGGCTACATACTCGTAACAGTGAATTTAGTGGCAGCTCCAGATCAGCGAAGAAACTTTCTGAGCCCTTATTGGGTGGTTGTCAAAGTTATGGTCCCTTTTTTGGGTACCCTAAATATTAGGTGGTGCCGTATTATAATAGGAACCCGAAAAGGGACCATAATTTTGACAACCACCCTTTTCAATTTGAGCTCTAAGCCGCTGACGCAAAACCCCCAACCTGCACCCTAGTTATTAGGGTTTAGGGTTAGGGTTTAGGGTTTAGGGTATGATTCTATGCCCTAGGATCAAACGCCATCACGCTCCAGCTCCAACCCAAGCCGCTGAAGCTCTAAATGTAGGGGCTTCCATAACTACCCACATTCTGGTCCTAGATGCCTTGTAGAATTATATGAGCTATAGTCTAAACTCCTTAAAGGGGGTTATATGGGGGTTATATAGGGGAGTAGTATAGGGCTTATTTAAGGGGATACTAGGAGTTTAGACTATAGCTCCTGTGGTATGGGGCATTTCAAATATACCTCATGCTATTGTGAACCATTCAAGCCCATACAGCATTTGATCTCGCTCCAGAACCCGTATAAGGGCAAGTTTCCATTTAAGTTTGCATTGTCTTATCCAGTTGATTCTTGATGATAGGCACCCTTAACCCTACTCCCTCAACCCTACTAATCCCAAATCCCCAAACCTTAATCCCCAAGCCCTAGCCTCAGCACAGTTTCTATGGTTGCAGTACAATCTTGAACAAGAGGGGGCGGAGCTCCGAAACCACAGAACTTAAACGCTGAGGTGGTTTGAGGTTTAGGGTTTAGGGACACCCTAAACACTAAACCCTCAACGCTGAGCTGGTTTGAGATTTAGGGTTTATAGCTGCAGACCTTGAATCCTGAACGCTGAGCCCTGAAAGCTGAGCCCGAAATCCCTAACGCCTCAACTTCCCCAAAGCCCTATGCCTGAAATCCCATAACCCTAAACCCTGATCCATAATCCCTAATCCCCAAAGCCTCAGCCTCAAAATCCCATAGCCCTGAGCACATCTAGAGCAACCCAGGCTTCGTTTCTGGTATTGGGGTGTGCTTGGCTTTTTAAAGGGTCTAGGTTACTCAACTAAATCCTAAATCTGAGGCTGGCGACCTAAACATTGAACCCTGAACCCCAAACCCTGAACCCTTAACCCTAAACCCTGAACCCTAAACCCTGAAGCCTAAACCCTAAGGTTCAATCCTAGATCTCAGGACAGCTGGAGGGTTTCAAGGCGCGGAGTGCGTGATCGACCCAGTCCGCTTCGCCGAAGCACTGCTCTGGTTTCCCATCAGTACCCTGCTACCTGGGCGCAGTCTAGAGTTTTAGGTTTTTAGGGGTTTGGGCCCCTGAGCCCTAAACCCTAAGCAGGGCTTTAGTGTTTAGGGTTTGGGGTTTACGATTTGGGGCCTACGGTTTAAGCCTTGGGATTTTGGTTTTTGGGGTGTAGGAGTGTAGGGTCGCCATAGCAGGTTCAGGGCAATTAAACTTTGAACCCCAAGCTACTTTACTAATTGTACGGAGACAGAAAACTACAAGCCCCTCCCTCCCTAAACCCTAAACCCTAAACCCTAAACCCTAAACCCTAAACACAATAAGGTTCTGAGCGGGTGAGAAGTACCAGTCATACTCGCGCTAGACCTACCCTGATCCTCCAAGCAGGGGTTTAGGTGCTCAGGGTTGGCAACTTTGTGTTTAGGGTTTTAGGGCTTAGGGTTTAGGGTTTAGGGTTCAAAGTTTGAGGGCTCCAGCCCTAAAGGGTTTAGGGCTTTCCAGTACCTTGAACCCTAAACCCTAAACCCCTTAACCCTAAACCCCTAAGGGCTGAACTGGGTACTTGGGTTGAGGCTTTCCGGTCCTCAACCCTCATGCAAGAAGACCAGAATACTTGAACCCTAACTGGGGGTCTCCCAAAATTTAGGGGTGCCAAGAATCAGGATTATCGTATTTTGGGTTCTATATTGGGGTCCCTCTATTTTGGAAACTACCAAATCTCCACCCATAGCCCTGAATCCCAAACCCCACCGTGGCCCTGAACCCTGAACCCCCAAACAAACTTTCCAACTAACAAGGAGGGAAAAGGTCCGCGTAAAATCTCGATCCATGATCAGGCTGTTTCTTGCCTTCGTCTCAAGCCTAAGATGCACGAGGACCGGTTTGTAGGTTTATAGGGAGTGTCGTGTGTGGGGTAGGATGTCTAGTTTCTACTGGCACCTGCAGGCCTGAAGGTTCAGGGCTAAGGGGTTGCTTTGGAGTCCAGGGGTGTAGGGTTCCCGTTTAGCGTTTGAAGGTTGTAGATTTGGGTTCGGCTGTTGGTGGTGCAGGGCTTAGGATCAAAAGAAAGTTCGTCAAGCAACACTCCCCGCGCGGTCGCTTCTTTAAATTCCTGTTCCCAAAATGGCCGTCATGGAGAAGGATTTCTTCCAATGTAGACCCCTGATTAATAACACCCATCCTTTTGAGGGTTTGGAACATTAGCATCTAAACCCTAAACCCTAAACCGTTTGCGCAGGAGTCGTGGCGTGGTTGAGGGCGTACCCAGAGCTATCGAGGATGTATCGCAGGAGTCTGGGAAGTTGATCATCACAGCGGCGTCCTCAGAACTTGTGAATCAAAATTGTAACAACAAAATAGAGATAATGGAAAAACATGGAAACTATAGGGATTATGTGGGGTTATATCGGGGTTATATAGGGATAGTGGAAAAGAGAATGGAAACCATTATTAGGCCTGGCGTTTGCGGTTTAGGGTTGAGGGAGGGTTGTTGTGAAACTCATGCGTTCCTTCCTACCTATACCACCCTTCATACTACCGCCTATGCGGCCTATACTACCACCCACCTCAGACTACCCCGACAGACGTAATTAGGTCCCCTTAATCAGGGTCGTTGAGGGATACATAGGGCTACTTAAGGCTACCTATTGGGGAACCAAAGCGTAGCATGGGGGGGGTTGGTTGGGCCCACCTATAGTTGTGAAACTGCTTTGGAGGGTGTGGGACCTCTGGGCGTTGGGAGTTTACGTTTTGCGGTTGACGTTGGGTGAACATGGGATTTCATTCTGGGCTTCCGCAGTCTAGGGTTTCTGAAATTTGAATCCCAGATCTTCACCCCCCAACTGCAGTGTGAGTTTCAGCTATCAAAATCTCTCAGGTCGTTAAAGGGTTTATGGGATTTAGGGGTCAGAAAGCCCCACTCCACCGAAATCTGTTTCCCCCCATGCGGCCAAATCCATGTCAGCCACTGTCAATACTCCTCTACCATGCGAATACTCGAAATGGACCACTAGCTACATCAGTAATATTGACTGTAGCTCATGTGGCAAAATTTGGTCCCTTTTGGTCCCATTGTGCGGTTAAAGATAGCTATATAGGGAGGCCTAGGGTGCAGAGCCTACACCAGGGGCCTATGGCTTTAACCTGAGAAGCCTCGCCCATCTAAAGGTGGTCGGGAATCATAGCCTGTTCGTGTACACGAAGCGAAGCTCAATCCCGGTGACGCTCTCGAACACGGGGCACTTCCTCTTAGCGCCTTGACTGGAGACTACAATTTAGGGTTTGAGAACCCGGCACCCGGCAGTCTGCAACCTTTGTATGTCCCCAGTGGAACCCATATGGATGTAGTCTAAACTTATTTGGAGTTTCAGGGTAGTTAACTGAAACCACATAATGACCAGTACTTATAACTTAAGACTCATTGTAACCGTAAAGGGGATTCAAGGAGTTAAAACAGGTTTATGAGTACACATGTAGTTAGGGTATAATGTCCCGAAGCCCTAAACTTCATAAACCTCCCATGGTACCACCTCGGTTGATAGAGTCTTGGCTCCAGGGGCCGGGCACGTGCTCGTAAGGGGATGCGGATGTTCCAATCATTTCGTAGATATGCGGGGCAGGGTCGTAGTTCAGGGGTGGTGAATTTTGTCTCTAAACCCTAGACCTGTTGTAAACCCTACCTCTTAAACCTTAAACCCTGAACCCTAATCCCTGAACTCTAATCCCAACTCCCTAAAGCCCTAAACACATAAAACCCTAAATTGTATATAGGTGCCTGTTCAGCTACTATCCCATCAGAGGACTTTAGGAGGGGCTATATAATGACTATATAAGGGTTATATTTGACAATGGGATTAAGGGTCCCTATTAGGGGTCCCTCCTAAAGCCCCTAGATCCCAGGATTCGAACAGCTCCAAGACGATCCATTTTCGTGCCCGTCCCGCGGGCAAGAACACGCTGGAGCTCAGGGTTCAGAGTCAAGGGTTCTTCAGGGTGTAGGGGATTTGGGTGTAAGGTGTAGGGGATTTGGGTGTAAGAGTTAACCCTAAACCCTCAACCCCAAACAATAAAACCCCAAACCCTAAGCCCTAAACCCCTGAACCCTAAACCCTAAACCCTAAACACTTAGATCCCCAGAGGATGCGCAGATAGGACCCTCTACATGTCCTCTCGCTTAAGTTCTCTGCTTCGGGGGTCTGGATCAAAGCCACAGACGGGCTCTTCAGGGTGTGGGCTCACAGGGTAAGTTTAGGTGTCAAGGGTTAGGGAATCAATGTTCAGGGTTGCACTTTGGCTGCTGGCTGCTGCAAGGGCGTAAGACCTGCGCGAAAATTGGGTAATGAGGGACCCCTAGGCCCTTGGCATGTCGGTGCTTGTGTCAAGGTGGTTGTTGGTCACGAACTTTCCCTTTAGTGAATGATGCAGGTATGATGTTGTTCAGGGCGTGGGTTTTTGTGTATGCCAAACTATATCCCAATGTTGCGGGTCTGAAGTTGCACAGGGTTTAGGGTTTAGGGTTTAGGGTAAGCTCATTCAGGAAGGGAGTTGAAACAGCCATCTTTTTGAAACCCCGAACGAAGGTACCCTCGTAATCTTCTTTCCTTGTGTATGACGACGTGACCAGGATCTTCACGTCGACCTTTCTTTTGAGACACTCCCCAAGATGGTAAGATAACGCCTGCACCCATGCAGGTTGAGCCTCCTTTTGTTTTGTTGCGCTAAGCCCCAAACCCTAAACCGTTTATTCCAAGTCCTCTTGTTTCTTTCGTTTCTGCTCAGCCGAGGCGTCTGCAGGTTATGCAATGAAACGGGACTGCAGGGCAGCATAGCTTAGCATGTGGGACTGCTGGTTGCTATTGCCCTAAGTCTAAGTGCCTTATCCACTGCTTGGACTTATTGGTGGCCCAGTAGTAGAAGGTGATGACGGAACTGTGGCATCAAACGGAACACCAGAGAAATAGACCAGGTGTTTGCATTCCTCCGGATGTTTCCGGCAAGCCGTTAACCCTACTCCCCCACCCGAAACCCTCATCCCGTATCCGCGAACCCAAAACCTACGAAAATCAGAGGCGTACACCCTCCATGCTGCTCGTAAGAAGGTCTAAGATTCCAGGAGTAAACATAGGCTCTTTACCGCTTCAACCACGTAAGCCTGAACCGCCCAGAAACTGCTGCAGCTTGTCTCAAAACCTTAACCCTAAACCCTAAACCCCAGATCCTAACCCCTAATCCCTAGATCCTAAACCCTAAATCCTAAACCTTAAACCCTAAATCCTAACCCCTAAATCCTAGCCCCTATAAATCCTAAATCCTAAATCCTAAACCCTAAACCCTAAATCCTAACGCCTAAATCCTAACCCCCAAACCCCAAATCCTAAACCCTAAACCCAAAACCTTAAACCGTGTCGAAAGAGGAGCTGCTTGATGCAGAAGGGGAGTCTCTGCAGTTCCGCGCAGATAGCTCTATGGGCTGCTGGTCCACAAATTTCGGGTTTCGGGTTTAGGGTTTAGGGTTAAACCCTAAACCCTTAGGGTTTGGGACGTTTTAGGTTTAGGGTAAGGGTTGCTGGTCCACAAGTTTCGCCAGAACTTAAAGGTTTTGGTGCTTGGGAGTTTAGGATTTAGGGTTTAAGGTTTTGGAGGTTTAGGGTTTAGGGTTCAGGGTTTGGGAGGTTTAGGGTTTGGGAAGTTTAGGGTTGAGGGTTTGCGGTTTAGGGTTTGGGTTTTGGGGTTTAGGGTTTAGGCTAGGGTTTTGGAGGTTTAGGGTTTAGGGTCTAAGGCCACCTGAAGGATCCCGGAAATTGAACCTCCCAATAATCCCTGATTTCCCCCATCTAGTGGTGGGGCAACGTTTTGGAGGCTTCATTTTTTGGATGATTCGGGTGTCTAGGTACGGGTTGAGGGTTTGAGTTTTGCTGATGTAGGCTGCGTGCACTCATTCCTGCAGTCAATGTTGTTGCGGGATGCAGGGATGTGCGGGAAAGGACTGTCCATCGTGGGTTCTCCCACCCGAAGCCCTACACCCAAAACCCTAACCCTCAATAGCTTAGGTTAGTAGCACAACTCATGAGTCTCTTTGGGAAGTTTTAGGGTTCCGGATTTTTCTTGTTGTTTGTTCCTTAGGGGCCTGGGAGTCAGCCTGCTTGTTGTTGCCTCACCACCCTGCATAGAATGCTATGCCGAAAAGCTATAGTCCCCCTTAAGTAGATAGAATATGGGGTATATGGGAATCTCATTTTAGTAAGCCCGAAGCTATATTCTATCTACTTAAGGGGGACTACAGCCACATTCCATTCGTACGATGTGTTTTCCCGCAATGTGGCTCCGTAACGGGTCACGATTAAAAGTTCAGAACCTTGTACTTTACTACAAGCATTGTTCCAAGTTTGACCCTGTTGATTGATTTTTGTTTTTGAAGTTGTTGGACTTAATGCGGTCGCTGTCCCGGCAGCGCGGTTTAGGGTTGAGGGTTCCAGGTACGTGGAGGTTGATTCGGAGAAGGACCGTGGTTTCTTTGGTCATAGTCCCGGAGCAAAAGAAAGCTTCATCCCCTTAGACCCTAAGCCTTGAGGCCTAAACGCTAGATCTCAAACAGCCACAGAACAACCACAGTGCATGCTGTTGAGTTTTAAGATGATCGAAGTCATTCTGTTCCATCTCCAGTTCTGGAAGGGTCCAGCTTTTGGGTATAGGGTCTATGACTGTAGGGTCCAGGGTCTAGGGCCTTAAGCTTTTTGGGGTTGAGGGTGTACTTGATTCAACGGGGGATCAGGGTGAGAATGAGTCGCTTGGCGGGCGAAATCTGCAAGATTTCGTTTAGGGCTTAGGGTTTAGGGTTCACGTACTTATGCATTGGGTCATTCCCCCTTACAGTAACAGGTACCACAAGGGGTAATAGGAGTTATAATAGCCCCTTAATAAGGCCCCCGTTAATTACAGTTACTGGGTGGGGGAAGATCCAGGAAGTTTCCCCGGAGCGCAGGTGCAAGCCTTCCTGATTTCAAAATTGTTGGACTCAGGGTTTCAGCTAAACTGACTTCAGGAATCCTAGGGTTCAGGGTTTAGAGCTTAAGCCAACTGAGTTCAGAATTTTAGAGTATAAGGTTTAGGGCTTAAGCCAACTGACTTCGAAATCCTGAGATTTAATGTTTAAACCAAGACCCAAAGACTTTTGTGGGCTACTATGGCCCCCCCCTCCAGAGTACATGGGCCCCACCAGGCCAAACTAAAGCCTGTTCCCTAAACCCGAAACCCGAAACCCTAAACCCTAAAGGACAGAAGTCAACAGAGGAATCTACTCCAGTATACATGACCCAAATCCTATGAGCCTCGTACCTCCCTCTATTGCGCTTTAGTAGATGCCCCCCCCAACCCCCGGGTTTAGGGTTTAGGGTTCAGGGTTCCCCCGCATGTAACCTAAACCCCAAACCCCAAACCCCCAACCCTAAACTCTAAACCCTACTCCACCCTGAACCAAACCCCTAAACCGCAAACCCTAAACCTTAAAACCCTAAACCCTACAGCCTAAACCCTAGGGGTCGTCCTTAGGTTGGCTACACTTCTCCATGCCAAGAGCTATGCTCCACACCACGATCCCAGGGGATCTTTTGCTGCAAGGTTTAGGGTTTAGGCTTTAGGGTTTAGGCATTAGGGTTTAGGATTTAGGGTTTAGGGTTTTAGGGATTAGCGTTTTGGGTTTAGGCATCAGGGTTTAGGGTTTGGGCTTTTGGTTGTAGGCATTAGGGTTTAGGATTTAGGGTTTAGGATTCAGGGCTTACTACTTATGGCTCACCCTTGATGGTCCCTAAACCCTAAACCCTAAACCCTAAGCCCTAAACCCCAAACCCTAAACCCTAAACCATAAACCCTAAACCCTAATCAACTGCGTAAGGCAGGCTTAGCTCAAGGCTCGGGGAGTTGCTTACGAGCCTTTCAGTTGCCTGGCCCCTTTACCGTTAGCTTCTGGGTTTGGGGGTTGTGTAGGGTTTAGGTTAAGGTTTAGGGTTTAGGGTTTAGGGGATTTCTGGTGGGTGAGGTTTGCGTTCAGCTGTTGAAGGTTTAGTGTTACGGGTTGTAGGCTTAAGCTTAACGCTTTAGCCTCCGCCGGGAAGAGTTCAGATATTGGCAATATTGGTTGCAACAGACATTTTCACAAGGAATGCGAAGCCTGCGATATGAGTGGTCGACCAGAGTTCAGCGAGATAAGATACGGGTACCTGTATTTGGGTCATCACAGTCGCGGTCCCTAAACCCTAAACTTTCAAAATCCCAAACCTGAAACCCAAAAGCCTAAACCCATAGAATTTTTGCCTTGCCTTCCCATATTCGGTCCCTATGTCAGTCCAGGTCCCCTGTACTAGTTTCCCGCACGGACGGGGATAGTAATGCATTCAGTTAGCAATGGATGAGCTGTAGTCTGAACTCCTTAAAGAGTGTTATAGAGAGGACGACTATAAAGAGGTTTTCAAGCGGTCTACCCGAAGTCATATAGAGCAGAAACGAGGCTTCATCGACGATAGAAGTCACGCAGAAACTCTAGTTGTTATTTATGCTCGCAATCTTGTGTCGTGAGATGCTTACATAGGTTCGATCTGTGTTGTGGGGTTTGTGTGCTTAAGCCCCCAACCCTAGTCATAAACTGAATGGGCGGGCATAGCTGCTGCTGTTGCCAGTGCTACTGCCTCTGGCCTGGCTAAATCCTGTGTGATACGGTGGCTATATAAAATCCTGCATGATCCTAAGTACCCCAAACCTTGAAATTATGCCATTCCAGTATACTAAGGTCATGTAAGATAGTATCAACAGTAGCCTCGGCTTCGGTTTGTCTGCTTATGTAATCCCCGCCCCTAGTGACAACCCCCCCCTGATAAGAAAGATCTCCCTGATATATAATGGCACTATATTGGGGGTGGGGGTTCTGATTGTCAGGGGACCTGACGAGTTCCTCAGGTAGTTGCTGAACTTGAACTGGTTGGGTGTCCTCATGTGAGTGCTTCCGAAGATTAGGCGCCACTTTTTTTCTTGTCTTTTGTCATTTATATTGGGGCCCGCAATCTGAGGACACAACCACGTAGTGAAGAATTTGGTGCTTTGTTTCTGTTTTCTGGCCTGAGTTCAGATGCACAGCACTTGCAGTTTCTCATGAATTATTAATGGGAAATGGAGGAATGGATCTTCATGGTAGCCACTATAAAAACCAAGTACACAGTAGTTCAGATTGTCTTTTTCCACTCCTTTATCTTCTACTAGCCGCCCTACATCGTAAATAGCGCTGAATAGTGTGGTAGCTTCAATTTTAAGCCCAAGCCTTAGAACCCAAATCCGAATTGAAGCCTTGAACATCATACGCCCAGGTGAAATTCCCGCTGGTCGGCCAAATCGTTATACTTGCAGCTCTATGGGCCCTCTTCTGCTACTTGGCGGCGCAGCGAAAGGGTAGGGAAGAACCCTAGTTGTTAGCGGATGCTATCCTGGAGTCTGCTTACAACTACTAAGGATAACACAAGTTTTTGCTAGGTGCTAGACCCTATACCCTAAACCCCTAAACCCTAAACCCTTAAACCCTAAACCCCTAAACCCTTAAACCCTTAAACCCTAAGGATACTTAGCTGCGCTGTGCCCAAATGTAGATGTAAAAGCAACCATTCCCTCACCGATGTTTGGGATTTACGCAGGGAGCTATTCCTACAAGACACAAATCCCACGTCAATAGTCTATTCCGCGAACCCAATTTACTGCACGCTTTTATGTTCTTGGGTAGGTACGTGTTGTGTTTGGGTTGATTTTCACCCTTGTTTACAGGCTGCATAATTTCAGAACATGCCTTCTCCCAGCTGTCTTGTCTGGACCAGATCATCGCATTCGGCTTTTTCTCCGCCCACTCCTTTGGGGCAGGAATCCAGAAATTAGAAGACTAAACAACGATTGTGGGGGAGGGCTCCGGCTTAAAGCTAACCCCTGAACCGTTTAGGCTTAGGGCTCAGGGTTCATCAGGAATTATTGTGGCCTCATTGCGTATACCGCAGGGTCCGCAGGGGCCAATTTAGGATGCTGCCAGGCCTCAAACCTTGCTGTGTGCCTCTGAATCAGACTATGAATACAGCCTAAGTAATTACCAATATTATGTTGTCTAGGGCCCAGGGTTTAGGGCTTAGGGATAATTACCAATATTATGGTTCCACATTCCTTGTATCATTATAGTATGTGGTACCTCAAACGGACCTCGAAATGAATTGGTAATTATTGGGCTCCGCGGGGACCAGGCGCCCGAGCCCTTTCCAAACCATTACAAAATTCATGTTCCAAGAGCATACGGTCACCACAGCATCCATGCCCAAACCATAATAACATTCATGTTCGACTGCAACCGATGACCAGAGCATCCATGCCCAAGCCATAATAACAGTCATGTTCCGAGAGAGTACGGTCACCACAACAGCCAAGCCCAAACCATAATAACATTCGTGTTCCGAGAGCATACGGTCACCACAACATCCATGCCCGAACCATAATAACATTCGTGTTCTGAGAGCATACAGTCACCACAGCATCCATGCCTGAACCATAATAAAATTCATTTTCAAGAGCATGCAGTCACCACAACATCCATGCCCAAACCATAATAACATTCATGTTCCGAGAGCATACGGTCACCACAGCATCCATACCTGAAGCATAATGACATTCGTGTTCCGAGAGCATACGGTCATCACAGCATCCATGCCCGAACCAGAATAACATTCGTGTTCCGAGATCAGACTGTCGCTTCAGCATCCATGCCCAGACCATCACGATGTTCGTGTTCGAGCGAACACGCAAACCTGAGCATCCATGCCCGAACCATAATTCACCACTTCCTATCCTGTTCTGCCCAAAATCCATTTTGTACTGGTAGGCGTGGGGCTTTTGGACAGCCCTTTAAAAGAGATCAACCATCAGCGTATCTTAAAGGACACGTTGCATGTCTTCAAAATACACGTTTCGCCATAGCGAAAAGCACATTTTGCAAAACACAAAGGGTTGCGCAAGAATGATGCAATGTGAGCAAGCCTCTCTAGCATCATTTCTTCTGCGCGTTTTTTTTTTAAACGCGCGGAAGCACTTTTCCGCTGTTCCATGGCAAATTCTGCAAGTAGCAAATTTCCCACGCCTGGTATGCTTTTCCACATGTCTAGCAACCTCTTGAAGACTCCTGTTTCAGAAAATGGGGCGTCTGGTCCCCGCGGCGCGAATTATTTAGGCTCCTGTAGTAGGCCCTCCCGGTTTTGGGGAGTTCCCAGTGCAAGTTTAAGGTTTTGGGTGTAGGGTTTAAGGCCAAGAGCTGTAGTGTTTTGGAGTATGTGAGCCCAATCGTGGTACGAGACCCGCTGGACGGGTCCCTGCAGTTTCTGGAAGACGTGCTTGAACAAACGCCCTTAGAAGTCTCATAGGCAGTTCCGGTGCTTATTCTCTACGGCTGTACGGGAATCAGGGTCCACCTACACAGCTCCAGGCAAGAAGACATGTTTGGACAAGCCGCAAAACAAGTAGACCCAATCTTTGTGAAGCTTGCATATGCAACTCTAATTGTTTAACCCTAATACTAAACCCTAAACCCTAAATAGAGTCTATACAAAGGAAGCAAGCCCTGGCAGAATGCTCAGAATTCCGGGCCCACCACCCGGCACCGAGATTCCTAATTCAGGGCTTAGGGTTTAGGGTTTTGAGTCAGCGTCACGCCCGAAGCTCTAAACCTCCGATCTTCAAAGGGGACTGAAAAATCCTATTGTCCCCCTTAAGTAGATTTTAAAAAAGAGCTATAAGCCCTAAGCCCGAAACCGCTCTTTTGGGGTCCCAAGGCTAGAGGATTACAGTAGATCGGGGTCTGTTGAACTCCCCCCGGTTGGTTTAGGGACCGAAACAATTACCTGTATTATGGCTGCAGATTGGTTGTAGATTATATATATATACATATTTTTTGAATAGGATACTTCAGATAGACCTCACTTGCTCGCAGGTTTCCTGCTTCAGCCGGGCTGGACGGAGCTTGTCTTTGCCTCTCAGCATAGCAGGGTTTATTGAAAATGGTTTCAAGGCTGAGGGTCCCGATTCACAGGATGCTGCGTAAGCCTACCCTCCCGGAAACTAACATGGAAACCCAAAAAGGGCCCTATTAAAAGGAGTACAGTCCTTTTAAAGGGGGGCTATATGGGTTTCCATGTTAGTTTAGGGGAGTGTAAGCCCTAAACACTTGGAGGCCATCGGGGCGGGGGGGTTCTGGAAATAGGTAGTTTCTCGCGATCGCGAGCATATGGAAGCTTGTCTTGATCATGGGGCCTTTTTGGAAGCTCTGTATGCCAGAGCCAAATGATTCGGACCCTCCCATACATGTTGAGTAAGGCCAAAACCTTGCCTGTGTGAGTTTGGGTTCCTCCCTTGGACTGCGCAGCTGCTAGTGGTCAGTGCGAAGCGGTAGTGCGCAAGAAGCATAATGAGTGATGACACCATACCTCTGACAGCTAGTACCAGCAGTATTTTCATTCTCCTGTCATTTCGCAATATGGAGCTTTTTGGGGCTACCAATAAGAAGGATGATAGTATTTGATGGTCTGCATCGGTGTCCCCCTATTTTGGGAAAAGCTGTTTTGGGAATCCCCGAACCCCAAACCCTAAACCCCCTAAACAGCGCAAACCCTCATGCCCAGATGACAGCTGCCCCGCTCCTTCTGGCTTTTATCCTCACGCTAATTTGGCGATTCACGCTTCGACCAGCCAGCACGTGCCTGGGCAATGACGCTTGAAAGCCCAGAACACTGAAGCCCGGGTTTAGGTTTCTGGGTTTAGGGTTTAGGGGTTTAGGGTTTAGGGAGGGTTTAGGGTTTAGGGGTTTCGGGTTTAGGGTTTAGGGCCTAGCGGAAAGATGGGTATCCTCAGAATGATGGGAATATTTCACCCTAGTAAACGGCTTCAAGTTGATTTCCAGGGATACCTGCAACCCTAATTACCTACAGTTTAGTAGCAATTACACACCCTAAACCCTAAACCCCTAAACCCTAAACCCATAACACTGTAGGTACTAGGGGTTATAGGTAGTTTTTGCCAGGTTCCTAGGCCAGAGTATCCACGGAAGGCGAGTTTAGGGTTTAGGGTTTAGGGTTTAATCAGGGTTTAGGGTTTAGGAAAGTTGCTTCTGGTTGGATCAGGATTTGTCGGTTGCTGTACTAGGAGGGTCTTAGTAAGTAGGCTGTTATCAGCCCTGTAACCATGTGGAGCCCTAGTTCTCCCCCTTACTAACCTACTTACTAAGCCCCACTGGCCCTACACACAGTGTTGCTTGTGAAGCCTGACCGAATTATCACGTAATGCCAGTACAGCGGCTAGCTGCGATCCTGTTGCCTAGAGCTCTGAGAACGTGTTTCGCCAGGCCCTAAACCCCAAACCCTAAACCCTAAGCCCTATCAGAAGCTTTCTTGGGGGAAGTGGCGTATGGGATCTCAGACACAGGGTTCCAAAGTTTGGAGCTTTGAAAGGAATGCGCCTTTGCGTTCTGAAGGCTTTGCATACCAAGCCTACGTCCTCAGATCCTGGGGTTAGAAATAATGGAAAAAGAAAATGGAAGCTACCATTTAGGGTTTAGGGTTTGGGGTTTAGGGGTTTAGGGTCTTAACTCTTTAAAGAGGGATTATGTAGAGGATTATATAGAGGAGTATTAGGGTGTTATTAAGGGAGATATTAGGATATGAGAATATAGCTCGAATGGAGATTCTCCAGTTCTGTATGGAATCCACAATGAGGCCTGACCTCGTCACGATATGTCTTTGGAGTCCTTCAGGTACCCCGAATCTGTAAGCCCCAAACCCCAAGTCTCCAACCCACGTACCCCTCAAATCCCAGACATTTCGTCACGCGGTTTAGGGTTTAGGGCTTAGGGTTTACGGTCTAGGGATTAGGGTTTAGGGGTATGACCCTAATCCAAAAACCCCCCGACCTCGCCGTAAATGGCGTTAAGAAACAAACCCTAAACCCTAACCCAGGGTTGAGGGTTTAGGGTAGCCGTCCTAATTACAGTAGGCTCAACTTCAGGTTATGAAGCAATGGCCAGTTACAAAGTCACCCTGAGCTGTCAAGAAACCTTTCGTCCGGAACATTAACCCCAAACCCGAAACCGCGGTTTAGGCTTTATGGTTTACCCTGAATCCCTCAATCCTATGCCTTAACCCTTACACCCCAAATCATGAATAAAAACCTGCAAGCCTAAAACATGTAACACATATCATATAAATCCCTAATACGGCCTTAGACCCTAAATCCTAAACCCTAAACCCCTGAAACCTTCAGCCCCTCAGCTCTGCGATGATATCCCTATCTAGCCACCGTATATCTCCTGAAAAGGATCCTAAACCCTAAACCCTAAACTCGAAACCCTAAACCTTAAACCCTAAACCCTAAACGCGAAACTCTAAGCCGTAATCCCTAAACCCTAAACTCGAGACTCTACACCTTAAACCCTAAACCCTAAACTCGAAACTCTAAACCTTAAACCCTAAACCCTAAACTCGAAACTCTAAACCTTAAACCCTAAACGTTGCACCCAACTCCCAGGCTCACTCGCCGGTTGGAGCGCTTTGCGAAGGAGATTCGAAAGCGACATCCCCACCCCAAGGTGAGTAGTGTTTTATTTGGGGATATAGTGGTACCCATGATAGAGTAAGATTAAATCCTCCTTTTGGGGTATAGTATCTTACCCAAAGGGTCCAAGTACCTCATAATCATATACTTACCCCAAACCTTTACCAAAATCACTATTCCTCAAATCCCAAGTACCTAGTAATTGGGTACATGGACCCTCTGGGTTATATAAGGTAGTCTAAACTCCTTAAAGGGGGGATATATAGGGGACTACTATAAGGTATATTAAGGGGGATGCTAGGAGTTTAGACTACAGCTCATATAAGGAATATACTCTTACTGGGTTTAACCAAGGTGACCTTGCCTTTTCTCGAATTGAAAGCATGGTATAGGGGTTTAGGGGTTTAGGGGTTAAGGGGTTTAGGGGTTTAGGGTTTAGGGGTTTAGGGTTGGGTCCCCTTAAAGGGTATACAGGGGATATACAAAGGGTTATCTAAGGGCTACACAGGGATATCCAGGGTTTCGGGATATGGATTTAGGGCTTAGGTTTCAGGATGACGGCGGGGCTGAGGGACGGCTTCAGTGGGGTTTCAGGGTTTAGGGGTGGCGGGCGGTTTTTGCGGATTTAGGGTCGAGGGGTGAGGGTTTGGCGTTTAAGAAGGCTTAGGGCTTAGGAGTTTGAAGGGTGTTGCAGGTTTCAGGGTTTGAGGTCTTTAGGAATGTTTTGCGAGTTCAGGGGGCTTTGGGTGTAATCAGGATTGAGTGATCAGGACTGAGGGTTTAAGGATTTGGGTTTCAGAACGTTTAGGTTTTGGGGGCGAGGGGTTCAGAACGTTTATTCGGGATTTGAGCCTTACAATGTATAGGATTTGGGGGTTTGGGCTTCAGAACGCTAAGGGTTTGAGGAGGATTTCGGTGTAAGGATTTGGCAGCATTGGGGTTTCAGAACGTTTGGGGTTTTGGGGTACATCCTCGTGCATCAGTCCTGGTGTGAAACCACCATGGAACCCCAGATAGTCCCCTTGCCAAAGTCAACAGGGCAGTAGTCTGACCGCTTAGGGTTTAGGGTTCGGAATTTTGGGTCTAGGGTTCAGGGTTCAGGGTAAGGGTTTAGGGTTCAGGGTTCATGGCTTAGGGTGTAGGTTTCCGGGTTTAGGGTTTTCGGAGGTTTTTAGCCTTAGACCACGACCACCACACCCCAAGGCCCTTGCCCAAATCCCGAAACCCCGAGGCCTAAAGTGTCCCAAGCTCAGGCTGTTTCCTGCGGGCTAATCTTATTGCTTTAGGGTATAGAGTTTTGGGTTTAGAAGGCTCCTTCATGAGGAATGGAAAAGAAAACGGAGACTACTATAGGGTTTAGGGTTTAGGGTGCTTAGTGATGGTTAGCAGGGACGGAGGAATGGATCCTCGTAGGAGTCGTTATGTAAGCCACGGAAGATTCTTCATAGTCCACGATTTCATCCCCCTACTGAGCACCACTATGTGAGGCCTGCAAGAAGGGACCGGATCGTGCCATTGCAGTGACCTGGCTTTTGAAGGTTCAGGGGTTCCGGGTTCAGGGCTTAGGGTTTTTGGAGGTTCATCCTAAACCCTGAATCCTAAACCCTGAATCCTAAACCCTAAATCCTAGACCCTAAATCCTAAACCCTAAATCCTAAACCATAAGCCCCAAAACCCTAAACTCAATTAGCCTGAAGCAGCCCTAAATGGATTGTCCAACAACCTTCATTTCCAGCGATCAGGTGCGAGCCCTCCCGGGTTGAGGGTTTAAGCGGGTTTAGGGGTTGAGGGGTTGAGGGGTTGAGGTTGGGGGTTTAGGGTTCTAGGGTTTAGGGGTGCAGGGTTTAGGAGTTGAGGGTTTAGGGATCTAGGGTTTAGGGGTTTAGGGTTTAGGGCTTGGGGTTTACGGGCTGGGTTTAGGATTTAAGGCTGAGGGTTATAAGCATCCGAACTTGGCTTAAAGCAGCAGTCGTTCTGCTCTTGTGGCTGTTCGGGGTAGGAGTGTTAAGGGATGGATGTAGGGCTTGGAGTTCAGGATGGAGGGTCTTATGGTTTAGTGAATTAGACTGAGGGCGCATGATCTGTTCCTAAGCTCAACATTTTCGGATCCCATACATACGATAGCCCCAATACAGACACCACAATATGATAAGCCTTATTATGGGGACCCCCAGGAGGGTAATGCCCTAAACCCCTAAACCCCTAAACCCCTAAACCCCTAAACCCCTAAACCCCTAAACCCTGAACCCCCCTCCGCTCTGGGGGATCCAAGGTTCCACCACCAAAGAAGGTTTTAAGGAGTTCTGAGTAACCCTTGGGTAGAACTTATCCGGGGGTGCGGGGGGCTTCAGGACCATAATTTACCTATAAACCCTTGTAGAAGCCCAGCTTCCATTTTCCATGGTCTTTTCGATTTGACGCTCCTAAACCCTAATCACTTAAATCCTATATCTCGAGCCTAAACCCCTATTTCAGTTAACGAGTTAGTATAAGACCCTATGAAGAGAGGAGCTCTGTCAGCTTCCAAGGAGGAGGATCCTACTTACTCGGAGGTTTAGGGCAGTCAAAACCCAATAACTGCTGCATTAGGGGACTTTGGGGCTTCAAGTTGCACTGTAAGTACAGTTATCTCTAAACCCTCCCTAAACCCTAAACCCTAAACCCTAAAGCCTAAAGCCTAAACCCTAAACCCTAAACACCAAACCCTAAAACCTAAACCCTAACCCCTAAACCCTTATGATCCGAACCTCCAAGTCGACCTAGCGCAGGATGTGCATCCATGGCTCTTTTCGGGTTTTCGTTTTGACGCCTTGAACTGTTCACAACCCCTAGGGTTTAGGGTTTCGAATGTAGGGCTTAGGGCCTTACCCTATACCCTAAGCCATGAAATCCAACGAAATGGCATTTCAGGGGTTTAGTGCTATCGGGGCAATCTGCGAGTTTTTTTTTTTAATGTTTATTATAGTATAGCCATAAGGAGTTGTTGGAAATAGTGTTTTTACTATAGATTTAATGAGACTACAGCTGTACCTGAATGCTTTGACCAAAGCAACGCGCTCTGAGCTTGTTTCCAAGATGGCCTTTACTTTTGAGAATGACTACAGTCCTGCATGGCCCTGAGTAGCTCATACCTTAATTCCCTTACCTACTGTTGTCTTCAAAATGAAACAAAGTCCTCAGCCCTTGCACAGTGAGATCATGGCCAGCAGAACTTTCATGGAAACTGTACGCCCGGACGGCTGCCTTAGCAGTAAGACTCAGGCCCCAAACCCTATGAGCCCAAAAAATCAAGCCACAATCCCTACTACACCCTAGCCTTACTTCCACTCTTAACCTTGAAGCTCTAAGCCCTAAACCCTAAACTTCTGAAAGCCTTAAGATCCTAAGACGATCTGACTCAAGCCTTGATCTTGAATTCTCTGCGCATTTGCTTTTGAGGGTTTAGGGTGTAGGGTTTAGGGGTTTGTGAGTCGGGAAGGGTTTAGGGTCTCGGGGTTAGGGTGCAAGGAGAAGCAAACAATTATAGGGCTTAGGCTTTAGTGTTCAGCACTTCGACATCCTTGGGTTTATATACTACATTCAGGGATCTGTTCTTCAATTCCTGGCTAACAACCCTGGAGTCTAGATCCTTAACAAACAAAGGTAGCTTCCATTTGATGCATTCAACCCGTCAGTCCTGTCCCATTTCTTTTCCATTCCTCCATTGCCTGCCAGTAAGATATGAAAGGCTATTATCGATTCCCTCTCTCCCGATGCAATGCCAGCAAGACTAAGGTCAGAGAGGTGCTAGTGTCTTGGTACCTGAAGTTGTGGGTTGAGGGTTTGCCAAGGGCTTAAGGTTGTTCAGGGTTGTGTACCCCAAGCCCTAAACCCTAAACTGTTGGGGCCCTAAACCCTAAAACCTAAACCCTAAAACCTAAACCCTAAACCCAAACCCTAAATCCTAAACCCTAAACCCAAACCCTAAATGCTTTTGCAGGGTTTAGGTTTAGGGTTGTGCCTCTCATGCCCGGACCATTTCGACTTGCCTGCCACCACTCCGAGGGTTCGATTTTAGGTTATAAAGGGGTTTATGAGTAGTATTTTATTTGCGGATATTATGGTACCCGATATAGAGTAAGATTATATCCTCCTTTTGGGGTATAGTATTTTATATAAGGAATATAATTTACTAGGTTTAACCACCAAAAAAACGCTACTCATATAGGGAATAGGC
>CAJNIZ010018313.1:48539-85403 GCA_905231905.1 Symbiodinium pilosum
TTAGGGTTTAGGGTTTTGAGGGCGTTTTAGGGTTCAAGGTCCATAAGCCCTGAACCGCAGACTTTAAACCCCAAAACCCTAAACCCTAAACCCTAAAGCCTAAACCCTAAGGAGTTTCCCTTTACAGCATGACACCAGGCAAGCTTTCGAGGCCTGCTATTCTGCACGGAGAATGGCGTGCCCCAGCTGCATTCCAGTAACAACTTAAGGTTGTAGGTGTACGGTCCAGGTTTTAGGGATTTGGGTTTAGGTTTAGGGCTTAAGGTTGTAGGTGTAGGGTCCAGGTTTTAGGGATTTGGGTTTAGGGTTAGGGCTTTGTGTGTAAGGTACTAAGTGCAGCGGCCTGCGTATTCTGCTTTTCGTCCCTCGGCTATGGGTGCTTGAGGGGTTGCAGCTACGTACTTAGAGGGTCAGCGAGACTTAGTAAGTAGGTTAGGGTTTGGGGTTGAGGGTTTAGGGTCAGGGGGATTTAGTAAGTAGGTTAACAAAGGGGATGATTGGGTGTATTATATGGCTTATAGGGTTATAGGGGTTATTCACCTACTCACTAAGTCCCCCTGACCATCCAAGCCACCTTACACAATAGTTACACCATCCACAGACGAATCTTGATTTGCATACAGGTCCTCTCTAACCCTTCCACAGTCCGCAGCATCCTTCAGCCCTAAAACCTAAACGCCTCATGATCCCCCCCCAAACCAATACACCCGTTATGATCCCCCGATATGCCTGGGTTGCCCGAGGACCCCCCCTTTTTTATCCTACGCATGCCGTTCTAAACCTCGAACACGAAGCCCAAACCCGAAACCTTGAGTGCTAAACCTGAAGCCCACAACTAACAGAGCGCTAAATACGAAACCCTTCTTCGATCTCAACCTTAAATAGCACACCAAGTTCAATTCTCTCGTCCAGTCCTGTGTTTATCCCTGTTGAGAACCTCTAGAGGGTAGAGGAGATTAGAAGGTTATGGCCCTAGCCTCTAAAATCTATAGCAAAGCCTAAGCCCTAAAGCCTACATCCTAGACCCTAAGCCCTAAACCCTGAATCCTAAACCAGAAGTCCTAGACCCGAACCTTCAACTCCTCAACCCAAAGCCCTTCTCCAACATGATGTCAGCCCCAAACCCCAACCCTAAACCCTCAACCCTCAGCCCTAAACCTTCCATCCTAACCCTAAAACCCTAAACCCTAAAACCTGAGTCCTAAACCCTCAACCCTAAACCCTTAAACCCTAAAACCTAAGCCCTAACCCTAAAACCCTAAACCCTATACCCTTAAGCCCTAAAACCTGAACCCTCAACCCTAAAACCTGAACCCTAAAACGCTCAGGTCCTCAACTTTGGTGCGTCGACGGTGGAAATGTCAATGCAAATTGGTGACCGTTTCTTGGCTGTTTAGGGTTTAGGGTTTAGGGTTTAGGGTTTAGGACTTTAACTTTTTTGGGCTTCCTACTTTCAATATTAAGGAGGCTAAAAGTTTAACTTTTAGGGTGGGTCCTAAAGACAGCTAAGGTTTGTCGACCCTGAGTCTGGAAGATGCCGAAGCAACGACAGAGAAGGAGGGTCGGGGGGGTGGGGGTGGGGGGTGGTTTAGGGTTTTTGGTTTTGGGGTTTAGGGTTTTTGGTTTTGGGGTTTAGGGTTTAGGGTTTGGCGTTTAGGGTTAAGGGGTTGGGGTTGATTGTTTGTGATATAGGGCTTTCAGGCTTACGTAGGGAGTATGATTTGGGTCTCAGTGTTCAGCTAGTTCAGCTAATATTAGGGTTCACGGCCTTAAAAGGTCTTGCCTTCAAGGTTTGGGGTGTAGTTGACATGAAAAGCCGGTTTAGCCAATTCAGTAATCGGCAATCTTGTTGCTTGCGATCGACGGAACGGGGTGAGCCCTCGGAGCGGCGCAACTGAACCTCAAAGCACCAATCAAACGCGGTTCAGGGTTCAGGGCTTAGGGTTTAGGGTTGAGGGTTTAGGGTTTAGGCTTAAGGAAGAACTGCCAACAACCTCGGGGCTGGGAAGATGCAGAATCATGGGCGGAGGCAGGAAAGGCAAACACAAGTTTTTTATACGGAAATTTGGCATCTTGAGCCTTCAACCTCAAAGCTTAAAGCCTTAATCCTGAACCTTAAGCCCATAACCCTAAAGCTCTGAAAGCCTAGAACCCTGAAGCCTAAAACCCTAAGACCTAAAACCCTAAAACCTAAATGGAGGAGGAGGAGGTATGCTAATTTTCACTCTTCCCAGGGTCTCAGGCCAGGTGGCTGTTGTACTCATGTTGCAGAGTTTAGGGTTTGGGGTTTTAGGGTTTGGGGTTGAGAGGTCAGGGTTTAGCGGATGGAGGATTTGGGGATCATTTCGGGGTGACCTGGCAGGGGAAGATGCAGAAATAACAGCAAAGCAACAATCTGGGATCATGTGGGGGGCTTTGGGAGATTGAGGGTAGAAATTGTTTAAAGATAACTCGGCGGTTTTACCTGTACGGAGAGAGGAAGGGAGGGTGGCAAATGCGACATCATGGAGGGATTTCAAAAAGATGTTGTGCGGAAATGACTTGGGATGTCTCAAGGTCATGGCAGCTTCGGGGTTCTTTCCATAATAATGCAGGACTCTAGTATCACCTTGCTTTAAGAGCATCAGTCCTCATATGTTTTTTTTGAAGACTCCATGCTCGGTTGAGTTTGAGGGTCTAGGGACATTGGGAGTACTTGTGCACTGGTGTTGGAGGTTTTGGATGCCTGGGTTACTTGGAACCCTTAAACCGCGCCCTCTTAAAGATCTTGTAGCCATCTGTCTTTTACACCTAGAAAGCAGTGTTTTTTCCGAGGATTGGGAGGGGATGCGGGAAAGAGTGTACTTGCAGGTTCACGGGTAATTTTAAGTGTGGTTACGGAAGCTGTGAACCTCCAAGTAGAGAATTTTCCCCTATAAGCCAGAAAACCTTAAACCCCAAACTAACACCCTAAACCCTAAGCCCTTAATTAAACCTTATAGAAACCCTAATGCCCTAATACTTTAATACCCTAATACCCTAATCCCTCAACCCGGAACCATGCAGGACAAGAACATGATCACAGAGCTGGTCTTGTAACTTGGAAGTTTTGGGTAGCGGAAACCCATTTAGGGTTTAGTGTTTAGGGTTTAGGGTTTAGGAACTGGAAGTTTAGGGTAACAGAAACCCATTTATAAGGGCTACGTAGGGTTTATGTATGGGGTTCCATTGACCACAGAGCTGGCTTTGTAACTTGGAGGTTTAGGGTATGGGTAACCTATCTATAAATTCTAAAGGGCTATGTGGGGCTCATGTAGGGGAGTTATGAGGGATTATACAGGGGTATAGTGGGGTCTTGAGAAAGCTGCCTGCAGTCGAGCTGGGTCTCTTTTCTGCGTCTGATGTCTCGAAAGGAAGGATCCTTGTGTGAGGTCGATTGGCAGCGTATGTTAGGACACTTCCGATAAATAAACCCTAAACCCTAAACCCTAAACCCTTGGAAGGATGAACCCGAGACATGTCGGAAGATAGGTAGGTGGTAAAGAAATGGGTCACTTTGAAGGCAGAGGGCTTTCAATAAGCGCCATGTTCCGGGTTTCATACAAATACGGCTTAAATTAAAAAATCCGTAAACCCTAAACTCTAAACCCTAAACTTCCTGTATATCTGGGGGGGGGGTGCCTATTTTCGGGAAATTCCTGCACATATTTCACTTGTAAGGGTTTACGAGCTTGCACCAATGATGTTATTTATGTGATCTCTAGTCTACACCCCAAAAGTATATAGAATAATGGCCTTTTGGGCTATATTTGGATCTTTTGGTTGATGATTTCACCTACTTTTGGGGTTCAGGTAGTCTAAACTCTTAGTATCCCTCTCGAGAAGCCCCATTATACTCCCCCTATATATATATATATGTACACCCCATTTTTAAGGAGTTGGGACTATAGCTTATGCAACGCCGCGAAGCCAATCAAGACGTCTAGAGCCTCAAGCGTCACACTCAACGTCCAGGTCTTAGGGTTTAGGGTTGGGACTTCTGACGTGTGGTTGTGGTCCATTCCTCGACCCTCTATCTACCCTCTATCTAGCCGAAATACCCTCTATTATGGACCATATACATATACCCGTATTTAAGGGCACAAGGAGGGTATCTCCAAAACCTGAACCCAGAGCCAGGCGACCGGACGCCAAATACGTACCTGAAATTGTAAGATACTCAGACGTGGGCGCTTCCACGAATAAGGGCACCCCAGCATAGACCCGAACATGCTATAGTCCTTACTATACAGCCCCAAGCAAACAATAAAGCCTAGGCCCAGCATACTAAGGGCCCAAGTATAATTTAGTGCTGTTCTTCTTATAGGTATCCGTAGAGCCTCTGTGTCATGATGGTCCTATACCTTGAGGTCGTTGTCTGCATTTGGACATAAGGTGCCCCAGTAGGGCCCTTTTTCCCTTTATATTTTGGGGTCTCCTTATTAAAGCTGAGCATGAGGAAGGAAGGGTACCCTGTTCATTACACTGCTACTGGGGAACTCTAAGCCCTGAACCCTAAAGTTGCAGTGCCTGCATTCCAGTAGGAAGAAGGTCCGTTAAAAGAGGCCCCCTAAAGTTGAGGTGCGAGGCCCTCATTATTAAGGGGTTGCTGTGGAACCCAGACGTAACGAAGCACGGCCAAGTTCCGGGCTCCGGTTTTGGAGGGTTATGCGCTGCAGGGATCTGAAGAGAGGGCCTAGGGGCAACAACCGTAG
Source organism: Symbiodinium pilosum (assembly GCA_905231905.1). Lineage (NCBI taxonomy): Eukaryota > Dinophyceae > Suessiales > Symbiodiniaceae > Symbiodinium > Symbiodinium pilosum. Next base: position 53,273 of record CAJNIZ010018313.1, read on the forward strand.
GCTTGAGGGTTTAGGGTTTAAACCCTAAACCCTAAACTGGACATCCCAATTGAGGGGTGAGAAGCGCATGTCTTTATCACACTGCTGCACGAGAATTTCCCGATTTGTACAGGGAGATTCTACCTACGCGCTAACCCTGAACATACGAAATGCCCTATAAGCGCCTCTGGTTAGCTGCGAGTGAAGGAATGGAACAGAAAATGGAAACTACTATAATGGGTTATATAGGAACCACTATAAGGATCCATTCCTTACTTCCGAGCTAACCGCAGGCAAGTATAAAGCAGCTTCCCTTCTTCTAGCAAGCGTTGAAGCAGTCCGCAGAGACCGAGGCAGGAAATGGAGAGCTTTGAGAAGATTGATACTGAGCTTCGTGTGCACATCAGCGATGCCTTGGGCATTTGTCGCAACCGGGTGGCTCCTGGCCTCAATCAGAGTTTCCTACATTTCCCTAAGCCCTCAATCCTGAACCCTAAGCCCTTAATGGTCTCTAAGATCACCATCGGTGAATTTCTTAGAATTGCGGGCCCTTGAAAAGCTCTGTCATTGCGGAGTGGGGGGTCTTCATCAGGGGTCTTCTTGGGTTTTTCTTGAGGAGTTACCCTAAACCCGGCCTAAACCCTAAACACTTATCAAAAGCCCTAAGCTGCCTTGGAAGCAGGCCCCTCCCAGTCACAGGTGGAACAACCCTGTCATTTCCATTCGTTAAAGACTTCCGGTTTGGGGTTGAGGGTTTAGGTTAGGTCATTCCCCCTTACAGTAACAGTTACCACAAGGGGTAATAGGAGTTATAATAGCCCCTTAATAAGGCCCCCTTTAAGGCCTGTTACTGGGTGGGGGAATGACCCAAGGTGTAGGGTTTGGTATGACAGTTTAGGGTTCAGGTTTTATGGGAGGCCCTAAGCCCTAAACCCAAGGGACGGAGGCAACTTCAGCACCAGGAGTGTTTTGGGAGCTGGTCGTTGTCCTAGGTTTCCTCGATTTTTAGAAGAGTTGCGTGTAGGGTTTAGGGTTTAGGGTGCAATCTCAAGCTACTTAAGCCCTGGGATTCACAGGCTGGGCTGCTGTTAAGAAACTTACTCTAAACCCTACACCCTAAACCCTAAATCCTAAACCCTAAACCCCTAAACCCTAAACCCTAAACCCTAAACACTACCCTCATAAACATACGAGAACATAAGAGTCAGCCAGTAGGTTCGCGAGACTTTCTACATCAACTGTAGCTCTGAACGCTTTAGGGTTTAGGCTTTAGGGTTTAGGGTATAGGATTTAGGGTTTAGACTTTAGGGTTTAGGGTATAGGATTTAGGGTTTAGGCTTTAGGGTTTAGGGTATAGGATTTAGGGTTTAGGCTTTAGGGTTTAGGGTTTAGGCTGTGGCCCTAACACTCTAAATCCTGATACCCGGATTGTCGCTCGCGCAGCCTTTTACCATGGTCTTCGGTCAACCCTTTGCTATCGTTTGAACCACGGACAACCCAATGGGAAAAAACAACGGGAAGCGACAGGGTTCAGGGTTTGGTGTCTTTATATGGTTGAGGGCTGAGGGTTTGGGGATAAGGGTCCTGGTTAGGAATCACTTATACTTGCTAGGGTAAGTAAGGGTTTTCACGTCTAGCTAAGTACACAAACTTCCTGAAGAACTAGGGGTTGAATGTTGCTTTGGACAATACCCATATGCGCTATAGTCTAAACTCATTGCATCCCCCTTAATAACCCCTGTAATACTCCCCAATATGATCCCCTATATAACCCCCTTCAAGGAGTTTAGACTATAACTCATATACCTCCCCCCCAAACTAGGACCTGTAAGCTATCAGTGGTGCTACCAAATTAGCCTTTGTTCCAAAACGCACTTTCCGGAAGAGGAAGGGCCGGAAGACTCTGACTACCCCCAAACGTGGCCAAGGGCACATACACTTAAACTTGCAATCTAAACGCTCAACCTTAAACTTAGACGCAAAGCCCGAAACTACCCTTAAACCCCCAAAGTTTTGAAAAGCACAGCCATCTCCAATAGGCCTTTTGTGGGACTGCATTTTTTCACCCCAAAAGCTACCATGGAACCCATAGAAGGGCTCTAGAAGGACCACAAGCCTTTCAAGACAGGGGGCTGTAGGGCTGTAAAAAATTCGAAGTTAGTTTCGTGGAGGGTAAGCCTTCAACTGCTTAATCTTAAGCCCTAGACCTTAACTCCTAAACCCTCAGCCCTAAACCCTAAGCCGTAAGCCCCAAACTGCCCTACACCCTGCAGACAGCGCCTAGGACGATGACTTCGACGCCTTATTCAGGAAGCTTGGAACCCTCAAAGAGGATGCCAGGCCTGACGCGGACTCCACGTACCATATGGTGTGATCTTTTGCGGTTTAGGGTTTAGGGCTTGGGGAAATTAGTCCCTATCTATGAGTATTCCTCAAGGCAAGCCCCATATAATCCTTAAACGGGGAACCCCGCAATCCCCTGGCAACCCCCATACATACCTATGCTCCCCTTGGGCCCGTTTTTGGCAGAAAGCTCGCTATGAGGGAGAGGCGTGGTGCAGGGTTGAGGGCTTAGGGTTTGGGGTTTTGGAGTCTTGGGTATAGGCTCAGTGCATAGAAATATAGCTTGAGTAGGTTATCAAACACCAAGTACACCTCAAGGTTCCTGCAAAGCATATTGTCGCCAAAGTTGGAGGTCAGGGTGAATTGCTGAATGGTGCGTTGCAGTCCATCTAGTGAAATTCACGATTGTGGATTTCTCTGCGCCAGAGGCTTTCCGTCGCAAAATCATGTTTTAAGTAAGGCTTGTTTAGGGTTTAGGGTTTCCGGTGTCTTCCGGTTGAACTAGGCAGTTGGTCAGAATTCAAGCCCCCTGCAAATAGGAAACCCCAATATGTAGACCCAAACTACTATGATCCTTGTTATGGAGACCCCCTTAAACCCTAAACCCTAATTTTTGGACTTTATCCAGAACCCGGGAAAAGTTAAGCTCCCTCACTCGAAAGAGAAATTGGGTGGTGGTTTGGATTATGCCGGGGGCAGTTCAGGGTTTAGGGTTTCGGGGTCCGGGACCCATTCATACATGATGTTGGGCACTTTCGCAGTACCACTAAGACTTCACCGTCAATAAGAAGCCCCCAGCTAGTTTTGAATTTGGGGGTTGGTATGAAGCTAGGGGCTCGCTCTGAGTTGGGGTTTGGGGTTTTCCATTCCGCGCTAATGCCTCTGATTCGCGGCTTTTAATTTTCCAGGCTCGCGGGATTGTGCAGCGGTCCCAGACAGAGCAACCGTGTTCAAGAGATTTCGGCGCCGCGTCTAAACATGATAGCTCTCTTAACCCGAGACCCTAAACCCTAAAACCCCAAACACCGTAAACCCTAAAGCGCTAAGCGACCCAAGCTCTCCATCCCACACCACGAATCGGGTTCCATATTGGGATGTGGCCTAAAAATATGACTTTCTGTGCCTTGTTGGGTCTTAGTAGAGCAAGCTACAAGTACAGTATGTCCAAGACCTGCATTTGATTGAGTATCTTCAGATTGTTTCCCTGGACCGCGGCTGGCTCTCCTTTTTCCAAACCAGTCGGTATTGTTGTAACTGACTGGCTCTCTGAATCAAATGCCTAGTCAAATGATCCTCCCTCCCCGTGGTCTTGCAGGCAGAGTTTTATCCCTCCCGATTTCCGGGTGTGGTGGTGACATAGTTAGATCTACAGTTGGCAGAGTTATACGACAGGTTGTGGCGTTTCGTGTTTGCAGCACTGATCTGGAATTGTCTGTGTAGCACATCAGCATTGAGTCCTCAAGTCTTAGAAATCATCAACCAGCCGCCTGTGGTGTCAGTGATTTTCTCTCTCCCCCTGTAGCGTGTGTGGTGGGGGAAATGCACCCTCCCTGTGACTTTTGGTGCTTCTGAGACTTGCGACATTAAGAACGATGACAGTTACATGGGTCCAGAACACGCACCATCCCGGTGACTGTTGGCACCAGATTTATTTTGACCTTTCACTCGTAACCTAAACCCTAAACCCTAAACCCCTAAACCCTAAACCCTAAACCCTAAACCTAGAGGTGGGAGCTGTAGACCCTAATTCCAATCCTTTAACGGCTCTGCATGCAGATGGAAAAACTCCGTGCAAAAGAAGATTAACCTAAAACGTAGCATCATGAATTCTAGACTACATGTGAGCTATAGTCTAAACTCCTTAACGGGGGTTATATAGGGGAGTATATAGGGGACTACTAGAGGGGTTATTAAGGGGGATACTAGGGGTTTAGATTATAGCTCATGTGGAACAATTAACGACTCTGAATAATGATAAGGGGTCTCCCGAGTAGTATCTTATTTAGGGATACTATGGTACCCAATATAGAGTAAGATCATGTCCTCCTTTTGGGTATGGTATTTTTATATAAAGAATGATATCTTACTGGGTTTAACCACCCAAAAAAAACTACTCACTATAACCCCAATATAACCCCACTATATACCCTATCATAATATGGTAGTTTCCATTATCTCATATTACTAGGTTCAACCACCAATCTTTCATGTGGAACTTTTGAACCTTTGAACCTGGGACCTCGCTTTCGATCTCCGCGTTGCCCTTTCCTCTGCGGGGGCGTCTGCTGAAGCGGCCTTGCACTGCCTATGCTAACTGGGGTATAATGGCTTCTCATACAAGGGTTTAGGGGTTTAGGGTTTTAGGGGTTTAGGGGTTTAGGGGTTTGGGGTTTTAGGGGTTTTAGGGTTTAGGGTTTAGGGTATTGGGTACTGCCCCCTCCCAGTAACAGTCTATATTAGGGGTCATATTAAGGGCTATATATAACCTTAGTATAATTATTATCCAACTGTTAGTGAGGGGGGGGCAGTACCCAGGGTATAGTGGCTTCTCATACGAGTTTCCTGTGGTTCTAGGGGTTTAAAGGAAGATCGTCTCAGGGGTTCAGGCAGATAAATGCAAACTTCATGCTAGGATTTAAGTTTAAGAGGGGGTCTGTGTAGAGGTCTCGATCTTCCCACATGCCTGAACCTTATAGACTCCACATCAAACCACATGGAGTATGATTTGATCATATTCTCGGTGAATATATCCAGGGTTGGGTGGTCCAGTATGAAGGTTTTTACCTAAATTCCCGCACCCTTCTTACTATAGATCCGAAATACCCACAAATACGAGCTACATAGACTCAGTTGTGTGCAGTACAGCGGGCTTCAGCAGGGCTGGCACCAGCCCAGCTTCCATCTTTCTCGCAGCAAGCTGAGCAGTATTTCGGACAAGGAGGTTCCGGGGATTAGGGTTGCAGGCAGGGTTTAGGGTTTAGGGTTAGGGTCTAGGGTTTAGGGCTTAGGGTCTAGGGTTTAGGGCTTAGGGTTTAGGGTCTAGGGTTGCGAGATAAGGCTAAGGGCTAGGACTTAGGGTTCAGGGCCCAGGGCTTAGCGCAGAAGGTTTAAGGCTGAACCGGGCTGGGAGTTAGCGGTTTAGGGTGTAGGGGTTAAGGTTTAGGGTTTAGAGTTTACCTGAGTGGCATTTCCAATAAAATGGTGCCCTTCCATGGGGCGCATTTGACCTGTCTTTTAAAGTTGGGATGTTTTTTTTCTCAAGAACTGTTAGCCCTCGCATACAGGGGGTGTTACCAGTCATGAAAACCCATGAATGAAAGCCAAATGAGTCGTATCTAAAAACCATCTAACACTTCACATCAAGTAAAAGTTTGTTTTCCCATTTAAAGTCTAAACAAGATCAACTGAGAGCGGCGTAGAATCAACTGAGAGTGAAACTCAATCCGTTTGAGACATCATGAAAACCTATCAAATCTTTGATGAAAATCAATTGTATCCGGGGCTCCTTAGTTTTATCTAGATTTCCGTCAGACTATTCGATGTAAATTCGTTTTCTAAGTGCCCTCTAGCAACATTAAGCCGAAGAAACACAGGACATCGCAAGGTTTTTTTAGCTTTCCGCCTAGCGATTTCCTAACTACTTCGGAACCCCCCTAGTTATAGTCCCCCTTAAGTAGATAGAATATGGGGTATATGGGGATCTTATTATAATACACCCAAAGCCATATTCTATCTACTTAAGGGGGACTATAATTCGTTGTGAATGCGCCTTTTTACGAATACTCATAGCCTTTTTCACATGTAGCCTTGTGGATCTTCCAGGGTTTCGGGTTTGTTCGGGCGGAGTATTTCTCACTAAGGGGGTCTATCGTTGAGGGAAAGGATCATGCGTGCCCCCTTTTCCTGGTTCCACGTCAGGCTGCAAAAGGCATCGTAGTCCCAACTAATTATAGGGTGCGATTATATCTTTTCTCCTTGGCCTGAGAAGAAAGTGTAGCTTACGTGGTTGAGCCGTCTAATGACGCACTGCTCAGACGCTGCTGGATGAAACCCTCCCTTTTCTGCATTTTTCCCACAAAGGGAACCTTAGTAAACCCGAAACCCTAAACTTAGTTTCCCTTTTTTTTGAGCTTCCCACTGGGAACCCTACTAAACCCTAAGCCCTAAGCTTAGTTTCCCTTTTGGGTTAGCCTGAACCCTAAACCCGAAATTTCAAAACCTCAAAACAAGACGCAAGGCTGACCTTGATATGCCCCAGCTACTCACAGCTAAGCAATGGTAGGGTTTAGGGTTTAGGGTTTGTTTGAAAACTTTGGAGAATTTTTGGTAGCCCTTAATCCTTATACCGTCCTCATAAGGCCATAAGATTTAAGTCTCATGGGGCCCCCAAACCTATCCTAGTAAGTCCACTACTCGCAGAGCCTTCAAAGCATAAGATCGGATTTATGGGCCTCCCGATATACCACGTATGTGGCCTATACGCATACTCTTCAGAGCCCCCAGAATCCGACCAAGAAGTGCAGGGCCTCTTTTTCCCACTGAAAATAGGCAGTTGTCAGATGCAGTTCGAGAAAAGGTGCAATCCAACAATGTTTAAAGTTTAAACGCGCAATCTTGTGGTAGCAAGATCTGCCGCCCTAGCCTGGTTCCCAGGCTCTTGCTAAGCAAGACCTGTGCCAGACTACTGAAAACCCTCCAGGCTTGCATCCTACTAAGCCTAATTCTAGAGACTAAGAGGGTTAATGAAGTAACATTTGCACATGCATGACATGAAGACGGCAGAGGGGCGATGTTGCTCATGGGTTTGCAGTGCATGATGCCGCAGTTAACTGTGAATCCGGGACTCCCCAGTGCCTCAACCCCGTGCTTTCAGGGACAATCAGGACTTCGGTAGTCCTCGTCACATAGAGCTATACTTGCAGCTTCGTATGCACTCAATATTTCCAGATTACAGTGGTGGTAGACACTGGGCCACATATCGGGAAGGTCCATAGATGAAAACAGGCTGTATGACCCCAAATACCCGTGTTCCGCTGGATGTTGCAATATACAGAGGCCGTGCCAGATTCTGCTATGTTATTGCTCCTATTGTGACAAATATTGTTATTCTGACGACTTCTAGTTAGTGCTATTGCCATTCCCACTACTATTGCTCCTACTATTACTGCTGTTGCTACGACTGTCACCATTATTGTAATAGTGTTGGAAACCCTAGGCCTTAAACTACATGATGTGAAGTATTTCTTCATGGTTATGGGTTAGTGTATGTAGGGTTCTGTACGAGTATTGATGAGCGTATGTATTTGGTGTCGAATTCGGGCAAGTTGAAAAACCCTACGACATGCATGTTGGCTCAGAGAGCAGGCTGGTGGGTGGACTGCCAGACTCCCAAATGAAGAGGATGTCAGCCCGGCTTCGGGGAGACGAGCAAAACAAGAAGGCTTCGTGTATCGAATGAGGGAACATAGGCAATTGCGTGTGTGCATATATACGGTGGTTTCCCTAAATAGGGGGGCCCATATAAACTTCAAATTGTTCTAGTAAATACTTATTATGGGGACCCCAAAACGTACCCCTAATTTTGGGAAACCCCGATATATATGGGGATGAAATTAGGATTGTCATAGGTTCAGACGGGACATCTCGTGTGTAATTTTGCAATGGAGATTGAACATCGAATTATCGGACCGCCAAAACAGACCCCAAATCTTCGGGAACCCTCAACTACATTCCACCAACATGGCAAGATGCCCGCCCGCTACTGAAGCGAAACAACTGCAGACATTCCAGGCATGTCCAAATGAGTAGTATTTTATTTGGGGATACTATGGTACCCATTATAGAATAAGATTATATCCCCCTTTTGGGGTATAGTATTTTATATAAGGAATATATCTTACTGGGTTTAACCACCAAAAAACGATATTCAAATGTCCAAAACTGCGACTGATAGCAGCCAGTACATACGGTGTATGGTTTATGGCCGAGGCTTAGATTCCCCACACTCTCACAGTAGCCCCCGACACCTACCTTGACCCTTCAGATCTCATAATCTTATGGATATTTGCCCGAAATACACAACCCAAAATGCCTACAGCTTAGTCCCCTCACCTGACACAAACCCCATTCCTATTGCAAAAGCCCCAATATGGTACCACTACGCATCTTTGGCGGATATTTCTATCATGACGAGGGATTGGGAGGTTCATGATTGGGGGCCGGGATTCGGCATCATAGGTAGAATCCAGAAAAATGCAGTAAGTTGAGTTGCAGATAGACCCTGACGGTGTAGTCAGTGTAGTCTCCTTTGAAATTAGTTTTCAGGTAATTTACATTGTAACTCTAAGAAATTCTTAAGAATGTTATTTCCTTATAGGTCTAGGGGGACTACAGGGCACTGAGCTCTTAGCTCATCTCAGCCGTATGGCCCAGCGGTGCTTTCGTAGCCTTGGCGCACAATGTCGAAAGAGACTGAGCTGATCATCCCCATCGAGCAGGCCAACTTTGGCTACCATTAGGGTTTAGGGTTTAGGGTTTAGGGTTTAGGTTTGGGGTTTTGCAACTGTAGGAGTTCCTCTAAGGGACTGTAGTGGATATTGTAGGGTAATGTGGGGTTACTAAAGGAGTTGCCACTTTAGAATTCAAGCTTCTGGATCGAGGGCTTTTAGGATGCAGGGCTGTAGAACACATCGTTTGAGTTACCCTAAACCCTAAACCCTAGTGCAATTTCTGACGGCTAACCCAGCTTCTCGCCCAACGAGGGCTTACAGAAAGATTGTCTCAAAATTGCGAAGCTTACATCGCATGTGTGTGTGGTTTGACTAGGCTTCAGGGTTTAGGGTTTAGGGTTTAGGGGTTTAGGGTTTAGGGTATCTCTGATCTTGGATTTTCAGATTTGGCACCCTAAATCTTAAACCTTAAGCTCTAAGCCGCGTGGCACGTTGTTTTGCATGCCTGGCGGCAAGGTATTGCCTTATTTCGGCGTCACTTATCATTAGGGGTCCTCTTGGGAGCTTGCATGATAAAACTTCAAGTACGTGGGCTGTGCAAGGGGATCAATGCCTTTGAAATTGCCAATTTGGGAGTGTGGTGGGTGGCTTTTGCTTGGTTGCAAGGTGTTTTCCGGTATTTTTGGCTTGCGGCAATCTGACGCTGCACCATGCGTTGTGGGATGAAACAGGTCTCGTAAGCTGCTAGCTAGCCAGTCATGCACCCTACTCTAACCTTTCAGCCCTCAAATCAAGTCCCAGACCCCAGATTACGAAACCCCTCTCCCAGTCTAGGGATTGAACTAAGGATCCTAAAGTTAAGGCCCTTGAAAGGACGGGGTTTATCAATCATGGGTCTACATTATCCCCCACTAAAGACCCAGCTCTAAACCCTCAACCACTACACGCACCAAATCCTCTAAATTCCGAAAAGCCCTGGACAGTGGGAGGCTTTGTGGCCTAAAGGGGTCGTGCGGACGCTGAGTGGAGTGCCGGGGACCCAACGCCCTTGCTACGGGTTTCGTGCGTTCTAGGCTGAGGGGCTTACAGTTCGGGGCCTGAAGTAAACCAGCCCTAATTCTTTTCAAGACTGTCAAGGCTTGCCTTTGGCCTACTGCAGCTTGTTTAGGGATATAGTCCCCCTCAAGTAGATGGAATATGGCTTCGGGTATGTTATATTAAGATCCCCACATACCCCATCTTCTATCTACTTAAGGGGAACTATAAGATCCGGGGTTTTGGCTTTTGAGAAAAAGTCAAAGTTGCTGTTTGTTTGCGGGATCTGCGTCCTTGTTGCCTGCTCCTGCATTCTACATATTTCTCAAAATAATCCCAGGTATATCGTCCCTGACAATGATCCCCATGATCCCCTTACAAGTCCAGTAAATAGCTACAGCCCCTAGGGCCCTTTCTTGAGAAGCTCCCATAAATTGCTATAGACTAAGCTCGTAAAGGGGGCTATATAGGGATTATATAAATTATATGCGGGGAGTATTATTGGGGTGAAAAAGCGGGATGCTCGGAGCCTATAGCTCGTATGGCTTTTTGCAGGCTCAACTTTTACGCCCCAAAGCCCGAACCACTGGGCACTAATTCTTGATCTGCAGTTGATGATAGACACGTGGTAGCTTGACAAGCCCACCCGTCTACTAGGGGACTCCAGAAAATCATTTCAGTTTGAAGCCCTGGGCCCTGAACCTAAATCCTGAACCCTAAACCCTAAACCCATTGGCCCAGTGCCATGTCACTTTTGTTTTGACATTTCTTTGAGAAACTAGATTCTATTATAGTAGATTATGGTAATATAAGAAAATAGAGTATATAGAAGTATATTATGATGTATATTATGGTATGTTATGGTATATTATGGTATGTTATAGTATATAAAAGCATGTTGTAGTATAAAATAGTGTATCATAGTATATTATAATATACTGTCATGTACTATAATATATCATAATATGCTAGGGTATATTCTGGCAGGTTATCATATACCCAAAAGCTGTAGTCTTTGCAGTCGTAGGACCTCTGCGCAGGGTGCGGCTGGGCAGACCCGGACGACCTCACCCCAAACGGTGGGTTTACAATATGAACTATAGTTTAAATTCCTTAAAGGGTGGTTATATAGAGGTTTATTTAGGGTTTAGGGTTTAGGGTCTAAATTCATTTAAGGGGAGTTATATACGGATTATATTGGGGACTACTATGGGGATTATTAAGGGGGATACGAGGAGTTTAGACTATAGCTCATATGGGGAGAATGGAAATGAGAATGGAAAGTACTATGTAGTATATTGGGGTTATATGGGGTTATATAGGGATAATGGAAAAGAAACTGGAAACTACTATATAGTATATTGGGGAAATAGGTCGAATGATTGTGTAGACAGGATAGGCAGACTTGCACCAGCAAGGATGCGGCCGTACGCTACCAGGGAGTTTCCAACAGAGGCTCTAAAATCCTTAATAGGGACCACAGCCCCCATCCCTGTGAAATCCGCATGACCGCATGTATCCCTATTGTGACAAACCCAATATTTATTGCCACACCGAGCTGTGTGACCTTGGAAGTCAAGTATTGATGATCGTGCGACAACAACATTAATACTATTAGTAGTATAAGCACGAATAAGAATAGTATAAGTATTTGTATTAGTAATACTATCTATACGGTTAATATTATCAACATTATTAGTACGATTACTAGTAATATTCAGTCTTATTCGGACTAGGATTTTACGCTTTCGGAGTTTTGCGCTCTTGTCCTTTTTGGGGTTAGGCGTGTTTTAGGTTTAAGGTCTCGAAATGAGAGGGCTTATATGCAAGCGTCTACAATCATTGGTGCCCTAAACCCCCAACCTTAAATCTTAAGTCCTCAACCCCAAGCCCTGAATAAACCCTTAACCCTAAGTCCTCAACCCTAGACCCTCAACCCTAAACCCCAAATAAGCCCTAAATCCTAAATCCTCAACCATAAACCCTAGATCCTCAACTCCAAACCCTAAACCCTAAATCCTCGAACCTAAACCCTAGATAATCCCTAAACCCTAAAATCCTCAACCCTAAACCGTAAACACACCCTAAACCCTAGTAGGTTTAGGGCAATCCTGTTTCGTCATATGACCCTCATATGAGCCATAGTCTAAAGTCCTTGAAGGGGTCACATAGGAGATCAGATAGTGGAGTACTAAAAAGGGTTACTACGGGGGAAACTTGGAGTTTAGATCCTAAGCCCTCAACCCTATATTAGGAGTTTAGATTATAGCTCATATGACCCTCATATACTGCTTATATACAAAGTACAGGGGTCACCAATTCAAGATTCCATGCTTAAGCACCCAGGCGTCAGGATATACGCGGTCAAGGGTTAAGGGTTTTGGGGTTTAGGTGTTCAGAGGGTTTAGGTGTTCAGGGGCTTAGGGATTTAGGGTGTAGGGCTAAACCCTAAACCCCTAAACCCTAAACCCGGTTTTCCCTGGTATTCCTCGTATCAGCGGGAACCAAAGAGTTGACGAAGAGAGGTTGCGAAATCTTGGCGACAAGCATGGAAACCTTGCCCGGGACTTACTGGGTTGTTGTTAAGGAACTTATTTTAACTTACTATATTGGGGAAGCCATATAAGTTACTACATGTACCCATTATGGTAACTTGATTTAAGTGCTTGTGCTTGTCTGAAATTGCTGACAGAAAGCTTTGGATTGAAGGAGGCCAGTGAGAAACGCCCGGCAAAGTTCAAGCCATCCCACAGTATACTACAACATATCTTTTCTATAACCCTCGCTGAGCCCTAGACCCTAAACATCCCTCATCGTACTACTTTCAAGAGGGCTTTCGGTGATTCACGCAGTTTAGGGTTTAGAGTTAGGCTTTGGGTTCAGACCCTTAGGATGCCCATGGTCTGAGTTCAAGGTTTAGGATTTGGGTTTAGGGCTTAGGGTCTAGGGTTTAGAGTTTAGGGCTTAGGGTTTAGGGCTTAGGGTTTAGGGCTTAGGTTTTAGGGGGTTTGGGGCTACTCATCGTACCAATGAGGAAGTCAGGTGGGAAACGACAACTGATCATTGAAAGGAAGCTTAAGGCTGCATAGACTTCATATGAGCTATAGTCTAACCTCCTTAAAGGGGGTTATATAGGGGATTCTACAGGGGATTATTTTGGGACTATACTATAGGGGTTATTAAGGGGGATACTAGGAGTTTAGACTATAGACTTCATATGAAGCAAGACGGAGATTTTGGTACCTCTTATCAGGTCCTCACTTTTGTGGCTGGGATTGCAAAGTTCCGCTTCTTAATGGCTAAAACCTAAACCCTAACTTAGGCCTTATCGTTTCTTGGACGGGCCGCCACAGTTTCAGCACTAGCCCTACTATTATTAGTATTCTTACTACTACTACTACTACTACCACTACTACTACTACTACCACCACTACTACTACTACTACTACCACTATTACCACTACTACTACTACTACTAGTAGCTACTCATCCCAGCTGATATGCTGCTTAGTAGTAGCTAGAGTACCAATGAAGGCAATTATCAAGCTAGGGTGGAACATTGTATTTGTTCCTTTCTAGGCTGCTTGCTCTAGGATTCAGGTCCAGGTTTGCGTGCGCCTTAATTGGGGTGTGGCATCTTAGCCAAATGCAGAAGGAGTGCGGGATGGACCCTAGAATTGTTGTTTTGGGGCAAGGTTTCGGGTGTAGGGTTCAGGGCTTCAAGGTTTCAAAATTACAAGCAACCCTAAACCGTAAACCCTAAAGCCTCCCTACGGGCTTTAGGGCTTAGAATTACAAGTCGCCAGGACCGATAGTTTCGTCTTGGCCCCGGCCTGGGCCCCCACTAGGGTTTAGGGTTTAGGGTTTAGGATTTAGGGTTTAGGGTTTAGGGTATAGGGTTTAGGGTATAGTCCCACATGTCCATGGCCCCAAAGGTTGGCACGTTTTGTTAATGGCCACAAGTGGGTTGAGGGCTTAGGGTTTTGGGGTTTTGGGTGGTTTTTAGGGGTTTTAGGGTTTAGGGTTCTTAGGGTTTAGGCTTTAAGGCTTAGGGAGTTGTTGTCTGAAAGTCGCTGAGCCCTACAGTAACCCAACCCGAAATACTTAATCCCGTCCCCCAATGTTGGAACGCTCCCTCCCTCAATATAAAGACTTCTATATGATATACCACAATGGAATACATATTCTTGAGGGCTTTCTATGGAGCTGCGCAGGTCATCGTCGCCCAGCCAACCAAGGGCCACATTATGGTGAAGGTGGGAGCACTTTGGAGAAAAGCAGTAGAAGGCAATCCATCGAGGACAAACCCTAAGCATAATTAGGTGCGCATTTCCGGAGGAAGCTCTTTTTTTTTTTTTTGTAAGGTAGCAGTTTGCCCCCAGTAGCTAGCCCTCACCTTGAAACCCCTTAACCGCCCTTTAGCCTTAACCGCACCTCTGGGCTGGCCTTGCCGTCCGAAACCTGACAAATGCCTCTTAAACCGCTTGAAAGGGGTTTTCCAAAACTATGGGAAACTTTCTGGGGGCTTCCTATTGCAAGAATTTCGCTATTTTGGGGTCTATGTTTTATTGGGGTCCCCCTATTTATGGAAACTACCGCATCCTAATTTCTAAGCCCAATACCTGAACCCTAAACCTTAATCCCTAAACCGAGTGTCTTCATTCCTTGAGAGAGTTGTAGCCATGATAACCTCCTACCGCTGAAGCCTAGGGTTTAGGGTTTAGGGCTGATGCGTGCCTACAAACGGAGGACATGTTGCATCACTTTATTTGCACCACACGATTCAAAGGGTTTGGGTTTCGCATTCAGGTTTTTGCGTTATGGGTCTAGGGTATATACGCCGCATCCTAAGAATTAGGGGGTTCTAGGTGGTGGAAGATTTTCTTTTTTCAATGTAGTACGGAGGTGTATGAGCAGGCTACCTGACCAAAAAAAGATTTTTGATGCAATGCAAGACATGGGGCTTAGGGTTTTGGAGCTTGGGGCTTCGGGATGATGTGGGGCTGAAGGATTCTCTTCAAGCCCTAAATCCTAAACCCAATACACTCTCCCAAATTAACATGGAAACCCATATAGTCCCCTTTTAAAAGGACTATAGTCTTTATAGGGCCCTTTTTGGGTTTCCATGTTAGTTTCCGGGAGTGTATTATTTTCCCCCATATAACCCTATATGGTACCCCAAGTGATGGGAAACTCCATGCAACGATGGAGGTCCCCTTTCCTATCATGGTGCAGTCGTCTCCGCTGCCTCTGAAGGCAGTACCAGGCTTATGGGCAAGCCTAGAGGAAGAAGTGCTCCTCATGGGCTATATTCACAATGTGTAGGGGGTATAAAGGGGATATGGGTGATTGTCAAAATTATGGTCCTAAATATTAGGTGCCATATTATAATAGGGATCCAAAAAGGGACCATAATTTTGACAGCCACCCATATATTGGGATACTGGAAAAGAAAATGGAAACTACTATTTAGGGTTCAGGGTTTGTGGCCTTTCCCGGAAGCAAGCCGTACGTACAACTTTCTCCCCTAGCCTCTACGGCTCAGGAACTTCCATCAAGGTACCATAACAAGGATTCAATGTTTCTGTTATATGCTCATGTTCTGGCATCTTTTTTGAAGTTCCTTTACCCACACCCCCCTAAACTCTCAAATCCAAATCCCTAAACCCACAACCCCTAAAGCCCTAGACCCTAAATCGCTAAACCCTAAAGCCCTAAATCCCTAAATCCCTAAACCCCTATAAGCACAGTAGAACTTTTCCCTCCGTCCAGGGCCCCGCGGATAAAGTTGAGGAAGCCAAGCCAGGCTTCGGATTTGTTGTGGGGCTGAAGGGGTTTACATAGGAGTTTGGGGGTTTACAGGTTTGGGGCTTAAAGGAAGGTTTAGGGTTTAAGGGTACGAAATTTTAGGATTTTAAGGGGTCTAGGGCTTCAGGGGTTTACAGGTTTAGGGTTTGAAGGTTTAGGGTTTAAGGGTTTAGGGCTTAGGGTTAAGGTTTTAGGGATGAGATATTTTCATTTGGGGCTTAATCTAGGGTTCAGCATTAAGTGATGAAGGTTTAGCATTGAGGGTAAAGGGCCCCAAGGGGGGGGGATGCATGTGGAGCATACGGGGACTAGGGGGTCAAGGTTTGAGGCGTGGTTCGGGGTTTACCCCTTGCCCAGAGGAAGCTACGTACCCGTTTCCGGGCTTTCTCTAGAGTAGCCTACCCCAGAAAAGCCCAAAAACTTTTTTTTGGGGAATATACCTTCAATTATACTAGGATCCTCAATGTGAGGTTTCAGGGTTGAGGGTTTAGACTGTAGCGGAAACCCAAGTCATGACCAGGTATAATGGAGAGTCAAACGGAAAAGAAATGCACAATGCAAACGACAATGGGCATCTCTGGTGACATAGTAGTGTATACCTGGGCTCCAAAACTAGGCAAACAATGGCCAAAATTTATAAATACAGTCCCAAAGCCCTAAACCCTAAACACAAAGGCCATTGTTCTACATACTTGTAGGGTCCAGGTAGGCCATAGAAGTACTGTTCAGATGACCGTTGCCTAGTCTTTCTCTCTCTGGTACTTAGCCGGGAGTGAAGGCATGTGTTGGGTACTGCCCCCACTATGTAACAGCTGGAGAGTATTCATAGTGTAATTATACAGAGCCCCTAATAAGAGCCCTAGTAAAGGCTGTTACAGGGTGGGGGCAGCACCCAAGGCACGTGTTATGGGGACCACTGTAGGTGGTGGTGCAGTGTAGAGGGTTTGGAGTGCGAGGTTTAGGGGTTAGGGGGTAGCTATCTTTGAGGGTCCAAAGACACAAATAACAAGGTTTTAGCGCCCCAATTACTAGAATATTAAAGGTACTTGGGCCGTAAAGCCCTGTTATTTGGGTCCTTGGACCCTTAGGGGTAGATACTTGTTTAGAGATCCAGTCCCGCTCGCCACAGACGCGAGGTCTTTTTTTGTTGTATGGTTCAGGGTTAAGGTTGGGGTTTCGGGTTTGGGCTTTGCTTAGGTTAGGGTCTAGGTTACGGGTGAAGGATTGAAGTTGAGAAGTTTTCTGTTGTGCCTCAAGCAGTATCAAAAGAGGGGGTTTTGGGATTATCTGGGGACTTTGCTGGGATTTCTAGGTTTATGCGGGGATGAACCTGGTTCCAAGTAGATCCGAAGAGATCCCCCATTCGGCGGTCCCTTGAAATGGGCAAATTTTTCTAAATTGGGGTTTGCTCTATGAGGGGCCCGTATGGATCTACTCTCATCGTCTCCGCCTAATATTAAACAACTGTCTAACCTCCATATGACATATTTCATATGCCTTGTAGAAGATCAAAAAATACCCCCTAAACCCTCAACCCTGAAGTTCGGGTTTGTGTGCTACCCAGAGTGCTACCCAGAGTTGAAAGTCGACAGTTTATGCTTCAACTGAAACCTTCCCTAACCTTCACAGCAGCAGTCCCTGAAGAAGGTTTTGCTAAGTGCCTATCATGGCACCTGTGATGGTAGAAGCACTCAAAGAATCCTTGTTGAAACCCTAAACCCACGCTCTAACCCTGATCTGTTGCCTCAGTTACAGGGTTCTTACTTGGGGATAATTTAAAGGGGGAAGCCGTAAACCCTAAACCATGAACCCTAAAGCCTAAAAACCCTAAGGAGGGAAACCGTAAACCCTCTGGGATCGTCCTCGGTTTCTGCAGGAAGGGAATCTGAGGGTGCTGGGGAGCACTGGGCAAGCTTAGGAAGAACTGCGGGTGTAAGACTGGAACCAGGGCGTAGGATTTAGGGTTTTAGGGTTTAGGATTTAGGGTTTAGGAGTTTAGGGGCTTAGGGGTTTAGGGGTTTAAGATTGAGGGTTTAGGGGAGCTTAGGGTTCAGGATTTAGGATTTAGGGATTTAGGGGTTTAGGGTTTAGGGTTCGATGGAGATTGCACAGGGACGTGTAGGGATGTAGTAAGGCAACGCGGGGTTCAGGAGGTGAGGCTCCTGACATCAGGGGGTTCATGGTCTTCATATCAAAGATCCGAACAATATGTTAGGGGCTTTAGGGCTTAGGGTCCGAACAATATGTCCCCCAAGACATGGAACCCTGAAAGGAAAACTGACATGGGAAGCTAGAAAGTGCCTATGAAGCCTATAAAGATTTCTGTCCTTTTGATGGCAGGTCTTATGGGTGCATATTTATTTGTATCAGACGTAGAGTTTAACAGCCCCCAATGGGCCTCTTAACCACCCCCACCAATCCAAGATGTTAGCTTACTTGCTTATGCCCCCAGATTTCGATGGTTTTAAGAACAGTTGGTCTTACTCGTTCTTAGTAGGGAATATGGGAACATGGTGTACTGGGTTTATATAGAGATTATATTCCCTTATTCCCTACGAAAAAACCAGTACGCCGAAGGCTTGCGCGCAATCATTGAGGCTGGCCCTGTCCTTAGGTTTCCAATGCTCCTTAGGGCTTAGAGTTTTAAGGGGTTTAGGATCTAGGGGCTTAGCAGGGGCCTAAACCCTAAACCCTAGCAGGGTTCGGTTTGAACATCTTATGCCTGTTTCATTCAAGCCCTACACAACCCCTATGAAAGCCAATGCACATCGTGTTTTTTCGGGCCCGCCCACCAGGCTTCGCTAGGTCCTAGAGTTTAGCGGGTTCAATTTGGGAGAGAGATTGTGAGTAACGCCAAAGTTCAGGGTTTGGGAGGTTTGAGGGTTTAGGGTTTAGGGTGTAGAGCTAAGCGGCGTTTGTGTGGTTCTGGACTTCGAAGGACCGTGTCTTACGTGTTTAGGCAGGGGTGTCACAGGTTTCGGAAGTGTCTTCCACCTCGCGCCCTGCGTATCCCTTTACCCACTTACGTGGCTTCATATGCTGCCCATCTTGAAGCCCCAATACTTGATTCGCTACATTTCTTGACCTATGGATCACCAAGAATCCTTTAGAGCCCTTAATCCCCACAGCTTGAACCTAACCTTAAACCCTAAACCCTAAGCCCTAAACCCACCCAAAATCTTAAACCCTAAACCCAATCTAACATGCAGCCTGCGCAGGCCTCCCTGGATCTCTTCTTAAGTTCCATGTTAGTTATGCGGTTGAGGGTTTCAGGGTTTAGGGTTCAGTTTTAGGGTTTAGGGTTTAGGGTTTAGGATTGATCAAACACAGCTTGCTCCACCTCGAGCCCCCAAACGGGCTCAGGGATTGTAATTCCCAGGATTTGAGGTACCCAAGATGGTGCAGGATCTCCTCCATGAACAGTAGTTCGGGGGATCCGTAAGAGACTGCCTCCGGATGAGGTCCGTTCAGGTGGTTGGTTAAGGCGTAAAGAGGTTAAGGTGGTGCCTTCCAAGTTTGTGTTCTTGGGTTGGGCTCAGGATTTTAGGGGTTTAGGGGTTCAGTGGTTTAGGCTTTCGGGATTTAGGCGTCTAGAGATTAGCGTTTAGGGGTTTAGGGTTTAGGGATTGGGGGTTGAGGGATTTAGGGTTTAGGGGTTAGAGGTGGGGGTGAGGTTGAGGGTTGCGGATTCAAGGTACAAAGCTGTAGCTTGAGGCGTTATGCTTGCTTAGCTTCAAAGGTTCCAAGGTTGTACCCTGAAGGTCGTACCCCTAAAGGTTTCCACAACATGACCTTAATATAGGCCTTACATAGTCCGCTAGGGTCCCTTAAAAGGATCCCAAAACCCAGGGGTACAACCCTAGGGTACAAGCCCGAAACCCTCTGCAAAGTTGCCGCGGATCCTAGGTGCCTAGTTATTGAGGAATCTATGTGGTTAGGGCCAGGGTGTGTAGGGCGTCAAGAGAGTCATCATTACATGTAAGTTCAAAAGCTGTAGCGGCCGCTTGCGTGCTCCCTACACCTACCTAGCCTAGACTCCGAATCCAAACCTCTGTGACCAAACCCCAAGCCTAGGCCTTAAACCCTACACCCTAATCTGCCCTAGACCCTAAACTACCCTGAACCCTAGACTACCTGAAACCCTAAGCTACCCTGAACCCTAAACTACTCTAAACCCTAAACTGCTCTAAACCCGAAACTACCCCAAACGCTAAACCATTCTAAAGCCTAAGTTACCCTAAACCCTTAACCCGAAACCCAAATCCCAGCCTCAGATTTCCAACCCTCAACCCTGTACCGGGGAAATCCCACAACCAGAGTCCGAAACTCAACAGCTTGAAGTATGCTAAGTGGCTTCACAACGACAAGCAGTTTAGGATTTAGGGTGTAGGGTTCAGTGTTTAGGGTTGAGGGTTTAGGGTTCAGGGTTTCTGGGGTACTGTTGAGGGTTAAGGGGTTTAGGTTTCAGCCACCTTCTGTGGCAAGACTTGACAAGAGTTTGCTGGCCTGTGGTGAAGTGTGTAGGGTTTAGGGTGTAGGGGAATGCCTGTCAAGCTCCAGAACACTTGTCTCTGTATCAATGCATGGTCTGTATGAGTCTGTACTATTTTAACTGGATTTGAGGGTATTGCGGTAAGATAAATGCCCTTCAAGGGCACGTACGTTATCAACAGCTCTTCAGTTCGCTTGGTCTAATGGTTTCAGGGAATGCTTAGGGTTTAGGGTCAGGATCCTAGGCAGCAAACGGCTCCCTGAACACCCCCGAGGTCACAGACTTCATGGCTTTCTGAGCCAGACCCTAGATGAGGGTTGCCCAACATTAGGGGTACCTCTTTGGGAGTCCCTATAGTAAGGACTATAGTATTTTGGGGTCTAGATTGGGTCCCCCTGTTTCGGGAACCTACCAGATCTTAATCCTTCCTGCCCTCAACTCCAAACCCTCCAAAATTAGACTCCAAACCCTAAACCCGCTTAACTTGGACCGATAGGAACATTTCCCGGATGCAGATTGCCCGGAGGACGGCCGCGGCGGGGTCACATGCACAATCACCCCTATTGTGTCTATTTGTGTGTACTGTATCATCAATCAGGTACTGACGTTGACATTTCTGAAATCATTGACCCTAAACCATAGACCGCGGGTAGGGTGTGGGGGTTTCGAGTTCAGGGTGACGGCTGGGAAGGAAAACGCAGAAGTCATAGCCAGGTGGCAACCGACATAACCCTAAGGGTCCAATGACCCAAATATAATGGTGTGTGGGCCCGGAAGCCCAATTATTTGGGTCCTTGGACCCTCAGGGTAATACTTCCCCCTTTAGTTCCCATCCGTTATGGATACCGCAACGTTCATGATAGGGTTTCGGGTTTAGGCTGGGCTAGGGCTCGCGCACAGGAAAAGTGGTACAATAGAAATATCTAGGGACCCGAATATGTAAACCCTGAACCCTAAACCCCTCGTGGTCACTATTGGTGAGTGGAGGCCCCACCCAAGGTAAAGCATGTGAGGGTTTGAAAGTTGTAGCTTTTGGGGGTTGAGGCTGTTGGGGGGTATTGTTTTCGCCAATGATTCCATCCTGGATCCTAAGCCCTAAACCCTAAACCCTAAACCAGAGCCTGTGTCATACTACGCTTCATCCACGAGGTTGCCAGCTGAAAGCTTCAGAGTTACTTACTGGGGTTAGTAAGTAGGGAATAAGGGAAGATAACTCCCCATATAGACCCCTATGTGGTATATTCCCTGATTCCCTACCGGCCCCCAGAAAGCTTAGGGCCTAGTGATCAGTGTTTGGGGATCGGTGGCTTCGGGGCTACGGCTCGGAATGATGGTTATGATAGAATCTGGTATGAATGAGTGCATGAATGAAGGAATGAATGAATGAATGAATGAAGGAATGAAGGAATGAAGGAATGAAGGAATGAAGGAATGAAGGAATGAAGGAATGAAGGAATGAAGGAAGGAATGAATGAATGAATGAATGAATGAATGAAGGAATGAAGGAATGAAGGAATGAAGGAATGAAGGAATGAAGGAATGAACGCACGTACGTATGTACGTATGTACGTATGTACGTATGTACGTGTGTACGTATGTACGTCTGTCTGTCTATCTGTCTGTCTGTCTGTCTTTCTTTGAGACAGGATAGGTATTTGGGTATGTTGGTATGTAGGTATGCATGTGGTATGCAGTTATGCAGGTATGTTGGCCTGTAGGTATGTAGGTAGGTATGTATGCATAGTGGAGCCCCATACGAAAAGTGAGCTTGTGAATTCATACTTTGCCGCTTCACATAGGCCCTATAAACCCTAAACCTTAAACCCTAAACCCTAAATCCTGTGAATGGAGGGTTTGATTCAGTTTAGGGTCACGGTTTTTGTTGGAGGTTCTTCCTATCTAGGATGTACTGGGCTGCTTTTAATCAGGAACGTAAACTAAGCTACTATACTACGAAAAACTCTATTACTGCTATGGACCCATAACATTGTAACTCAATTTGGTAGTTTCCCAAAACAAGGGGACCCCAATATAGACCCCAAAATACTATAGTTCTTATTATAGAGACCCCCAAAAGGGTACCCCTAATTTTCGGAAACTACCATTTAAGTTCCTTCGCAGCAACCCAGTGTAGGGTAGCGAAAGAGTCTCACGGATTCCCGGTGCTAGGCTCCATCCGCCTAAAGAGGAAACAGGGTTTAGGGGTTAGGGGTTTAGGGGTTTAGGGTTTAGGGCTTAGGGGTTAGGGTTTAGGGGTTTAGGGGTTTAGGGGTTTAGGGTTTAGGGTTTAGGGAGGGAGCTCCTATGTCTGAATGCAATCGCAGGAGCTGATGGAGGGTGGCGCTGCCCAGGCACCGCTGCAAGATGAGTACCCTAAACTCAAGGCCCCCAACCGTAAATCCTAAATCCTAAACCCTAAATCCTACACCCTAAATCCTACACCCTAAATCCTAAACCCTAGATCCTAAACCCTAAATCCGAAACCCTCAACCCCATGTGCCCTATATACTCCGACACCTAAATCCTTGAGGTCCTTCAGGCCCACCAGCTTTAAGACGCTCCGCCTCTAGGGAACCTTTGTGTCCAAAGACCTGAATCCTTACACTTCCGCATGACAAGGTTTAGGGTTTAGGGTTTAGGGGTCATGATGAGTATTGAAGGTATGGAAAAACTATGGTACCCAATATAGAGTAAGATTGTATCCTCTTTTGGGGGTATAGCATTCCAGTGTAATCCGTATAAAGAATATAGCCCTACTACTCACATGAAGCTTTTGGGCCGGATATTTTGTTTTGGAGAGTTTGTGCATGTTGGAAGGCACTACGGTACCCAAAGACCTCATTCCCACAACCTTTACGCATGGGCTTTGAGTCAGCAGTCTTTTTTTGAAGTTTCGGGTGTTCGAAGGAAGTTTAGCTAGGGTTCGCCTACACTCAACTGTTACACCCTGCTCATGGTAGACCCCAAACCCTAGACCCTGAACCCCAAACCACTATCCGTATAATCTCCATTTATAATCCTTGAGCAGGCACCCCTCCAGGAAAGTGGGTGAAGCAGTTCGGTGTAACACAATTAAAAGCGCTTAAGAGGAAGTCTGCCAAATGTGGATACTCATGTGCTTTGGGAGCTTAGGAAAGTTCTGACTTTTTTGGAGGGCTTAGGGGATCCTGTACATTTTGCGGACCCTTTGGCAGGGCCTCTATGGGTAATTAGTCCTCCCCCTTGGATAGAGCCGCGATTCCGGTAAAAACAGATCTTCCTTTTCATAATGCCATAATCTTTGGGAGAATCTTAAGGGGGGGGAGGTGTGGGGCCAGGGGGATACTAACTAGGGTGAGAAAATTAGTATAAATACATGACTTTCGTTTTGGAGCTTGCAATGCGGTCGTAAGTTGCGCTGGGGGGACCTGCCGGATCCCTGAGCTGGAAACCCGCAGTTTACGTTTTCTAGTCCAGGTTTATGGTTTGCTTGACCCTAAACCGTAAATCCTAAACAACCCATTGAGAAATTGTAAGCACTGGGAAAGGAGCCTCGAGAAATCCTCCCAATCGTCAACTTGATGGGCCTGCCCCCATGATTGCATGACCCTACGTATCTAACTCGCTCCTAGGAAATCCAGACGCTCGGTGTAGGGCATTTGGTTCAGGCGACATGGGGAGATCATGGCTTGAGATCCCCTGGCAGGGCGCAGAGAGCCACCTAACCCTAAACCCTAAACCCTAAACCCTAAGCCCAAGCAATTTAGGGTGTAGGGTCCCTAAGCCGCAAACCTTAAACCCAAAGCCCTAAACTCTAAACCCTAAACCCAATAGCCTAAGTCCGAAAAGTGCTTTTCTTCCAGGATCCTTTTGTACTTGTTCTACAAAACTGGCCCTCTAGGGGCTCCCCCAAATTAAGGAGGATTATAGTGTTAAGTAGAAAGCCATTTGCAGGTAGTCAGTGCGCCACCCCCCGTATGCCTTCCAAAGTTGTATGGTCCCTATAAGGAGGACTTCACACGTCTGGAGAGCTGGTTTTTGGTTTGGTTGGTTAGCTTTGGAGACGCGCCATCTGCTGCACAGGCAATGGATGTCGAAGAGCCCGTGC
This sequence comes from Symbiodinium pilosum, assembly GCA_905231905.1. Taxonomy (NCBI): domain Eukaryota; class Dinophyceae; order Suessiales; family Symbiodiniaceae; genus Symbiodinium; species Symbiodinium pilosum. Next base: position 77,466 of record CAJNIZ010018313.1, read on the forward strand.
CGGAGGCCATGGCATCTTGCGCCATGGTTTTGGGATGTTTAGGGCTTAGGGTTCAGCATTGGGGTTTGGGAGTTTGGGTTTCAGGACTCAGGCTTAGGGTTCAGCATCGGGGTTTGGGAGTCTGGGTTTCAGGATTCAGGGCTTTGGCTTCAGCAGCTGGGTGCGGGCGGTGGGTCAAAACAAGCCTACGTTGTGGATCCGTCTGTCTGGGTTTATGTAGGGAGTACATGAGCTATAGTCCAAATTTCTTACAGGGGGTTTTACATGGGGATTTCATAGGGTCTAGGGTTTAGGGTCTAAACTCCTGAAAAGGGGTTATATAGGGGATTAACTTGGGGACTACTAGTGGAGTGCTTTGGGGGTTTTAGCAGGCACGCGAGATTAAGAGTTTTGAATTCGCAAGACCCCCTGAACAGGACCGTATGGATGCCAAGCAGTGTCGGGTTTAGTGTTGAGGGTTCCCCCTCAACCTCCAAAGCTATGACCAAAGCTAGTGACAGTTACTAGTATCAAAAGATGGAACCGCGGCACGTTTTTGTTTTGACGGGTCGAGTCACAAGCTGAGGTATTGAGCCCAGAGTTCCTGAAAATACACCACCAAAGCCTACACACTAGACTGCAAACACAACTTTGCACGGCTACGCCGGAATCTCAAAACCAAAACATAAACACGACCTGCTCCCAAAGAGCAGGGAAGCCCTTGTGGGAAGAACCGTGCGCAAGGGCTTTTAGGTTTTTTGGGGGGTGGGCAAACTACCCTAAACTCTTCGAACCCACATGTTTTGCAAAGAATCTGCATGCCCTAAACCCTGCACTCTCACCCCAGACCCTCAACCAAAAGGGGTTGCAGTTTAGGGTTTAGGCTGAGCACCCCAAATCCTAACCCCAACAGCGTAGGAGATGCACAGCACCGCTGCTGCAGGCGCCTGCTCCGGCAAAGGCGGCCGCTCCGGCGACCCCTTCGGCGCCGGCGCCAGCGCCCGCCCCCGCGGCCAAAGCGCCCGCCAAGGCACCAGCGGCAGCAAAAGCCAAGGCGAGGACTTTTTGGAGTATACTGGGATATGTAGGGATAATGCAAAACAAAATAGAAACTACTATAGTGTATCGGGTTTATACAAGAATAATAGAAAACAACATGGAAACTATTTTATAGTATATTGAGGTTATATAGGGATAATGGAAAATAAATGGAAATTGCTATTTAGGGTTTAGGGTTTAAGGTTTAGGGTTTGGGGTTTAGGGTGGGGGGCTGGGTTGCAGCTATGGCAGGAGCCGCAATAATTCCAAGAAGATAACTTTACACCCGAAAGTGTTGCAGACTCAGGTTTAGGGTTTCAGGATTAATTGACCCTAAACCCTAAACCGCGGGACTCAGCTTCAAGCGTTGAAATTTTGGAATTTCAGGCTAAGGTAGGGTATGTAGTCCCATATCATGAACCTGAGAGTGAGAGGGATTGTCTGAGTTTTAAAGCCCCAAACTCACCTAAGTCCAGGGTTAGACCGTTCCACACAGGACTTTGCATGCCAGTACCTGGCACTAAAACCCAGACTTCGATCGGGGGGCCCCCTGTTTTGGCCCCCAGTATATTTTATCCTCAGAATGCGGAACAGAGACCCCGACTTTCAGGAAGCTGACTCACCTGGTACGAGACAACAGCTGGACCCTCCTGTTGCAAATCGTATTTGAGGTGAGAAGGAACTCCCCCGCAACTTCCTCATGATCTCCGTATGTCCCTAGGATCCCTATAGCCCCCCCCCAACTTTGAGAAGCACCTTTATAGCTTAGCTCCTTTTGAGCAGGACGGTGGTCTCGGAAGTTTGGGCAAAGCTCACATTAGTCTTCTTAGGGCGCGGGTTTGGGGGTTCCATGTTAGTTTGGGGTAGGTAACTTGTTGGTAAACCCTTAGCTCTCTGTACACTGAGAGCCTTCAACGAAGAACAGGCTGCGGAACCGCTGGCCGAGAAGGCCTGTGGTCGAAGGTAAATGTGAAAGGGGGTTATATAGGGACGATATGGGCGAGTTTTATAGGGGTCACTAAGGGGGAATCTCGGAATTTAGACTGTCGCTCATATGGTTCTTCAGGAATACTGGTGAGTGTGTATGCTGGGTGTCCAGTCGGGAAGAACCCTAAACCCTAAACCCTAAACCTTGGTAGGTGTGGGTAGCCTTGCTTTGCATCCTGCTTTTAGGGTTAGGGTTTAGGACTTCGCGGATTGGGGATGAAGGTTCAGGGTCGTGAGATTCAGTTGAGGCGTTGGGGTGGAATCATCTCGAAACCTAGATTGTAGGAGGTTGTGGATTTTAGGGTTAGGATTTAGGGTCTAGAAATAAAAAAAACGACTGTAGGGATCCATGTCGCTATGTCCCAATTTCCTAGGCAACAGGAAACTTCACGCGCCCCAGATGTTTCGGCCACTTTCCACCCAATGTTTTTCTCTCTGTTGCACACTGCGTTCTACCTGGACCTCCCGCACGCCCTGACGAGCAGCCATTGAACCAAAACAATTAGTTTACAGGCAAACCCGAAATCCTAAACCCCAAGCCCCTAAATCCCAAAACCCTAAAGCCTAAAACCTTAAAGCCTAACACCCTGAACCCTAAAGTCTAGACCCTTGATACAGATATTTGAGAGTTCTGGGTAGGTACCTGTTTGGACATTAAGCCTTGGTGGAGGCGAGGGAATAGGGATTGCATAGGGGCTTCATATAAGTAGTGTTTCATGTGGGGATATGATGGTACCCATTATAGAGTGAGATTCTATCCTCCTTTTGGGGTATAGTATTTTGTATAAAGAATATAGTCTTACTGGGTTTAACCACCAAAAAACGCTACTCACATGAGCTATAGTCTAAACGCCCTAAAGGCCTGGGTTCCTACTATTGCGCCTGCGTTAGGGGGATACTGCGAGTTGGGGTTCACATGAAGTACTGTGAATATTTGGCATCTTAAGGGACCCTTAACGGTGGACACAGGGGTCCCTGTTGTGGTTGAATATAGTCCATAATATGGGATCCATGTCCATGATATTATGCAGGAAATATTGACTGTAGCTCATGCGAGTAATGTCTTGCTGGATGGGGGCAATATGGGGATAATGTGCAGAATGCACGGACCAAAATCCAAAACCCTAACCCAGACCCTTGATTAATAAACCCACTCGCCTTAATAGGGATCATAATGAGGATCCTAGTATTTCGGCCCTTGAAAGGAAGGGGGCTTACTAATCATGGGTCTACATTAAGCCCTAAACCCTAAACCCTATATAACCCAATATAGTAGTTTCCATTTTCTTTTCCATTATCCCTATATAACCCCTGTATTACTACATTGCCCCTATAGTACCCTACGGGTTGCGTAAGCATTGAGGCTGGGTTTATCAGGCAAAGCCTTGCGCTGCGAAATGTACCCCTCTCCAGGCCGGAAATTAGGGAGGTTTGAAATGAGTAGTATTTCATTTTGGGATACTATGGTACCCAATATAGAGTAAGATTATATCATCCTTTTGGGGTATAGTATATTATATAAGGAATATTATCTTACTAGGTTCAACCACAAAAAAACCCTATTCAAATGAGAAGTTCAAGGCTCCAAGCAGAAATCTTAAACCCCAAGAACCCTAACCCCAAGCCTTAAACTAGCCTAAGTCCTAAGCCCTAAACTCTAAACCCTAAACCCTTAGGTTGTCATCACCGGACCGTGCCATGCGAGAAAGAGTTTTTTCCTCAGCTACGAGGAGATCCAGGGTAATGTGAGCTGTGGTCTAGACTCCTTAAAAGGGGGCTATGTGGGGGATTGATTATATACGGGAGTATGATAGGCGTCTATTAAGGGGGGATACCAGGGCAATGTGAGCTGTAGTTTAGACTCCTAAAGTTGAAGCTTCGGGGTTTCGCGTTTACGGAATTGGGCTTAGGGCTCAGGCAAAGGGGTTTACGGTTTAGGATTTGGGATCAAGGGACTGGAGTTCAAGGTTCGAAGTTTAGGCTTCAGGGATTAGGATTTAATTCAGTAGGTTTAGGGCTTAGGGTATGTGAGTTCCCCTACTTGCGCCCCTTATACTACCCGCCTAGGCTGACCTTCACTATCCCTAAATATCTCGAATCAAGGGCGAGCCTTGGGAGAATATAATAGGGGTGTAGTCAGGGCGCCCATTCGCTCAGGGCTTGGAAAATCTCAGTACCCATTCTGAAGATTTCCCTTACAATTGTTATAATGCCACAAACCAACTTACTCCCCACGGTACCACCCCTAGTGGTCCACGTTGTTTCACAGTAGCCCGAGCCCGCGACTTCAAAACCGCAGGCCCTGGAGTTAAGTCAGAGAACCCGCGAAACCTAATCCCTAAGGCCCTAAGCCCCAAGCCCTACATCCTGAATCCTAAGCCCAAAACCCTAAACCCCTAAATCCTGAACCCGAAGCCCTAAACCCTAAACCCCTAAATCCTGAATCCTAAACCCTAAACCCTAAACCCTAAACCCCTAAATCCCGAACCCGAAGCCCTAAACCCTCGATCTGCTCCCAGGCCGAACTTCGGCGTATGCCTCGCCGGCCTCCCTCACCCGTGTTTTTGGGGGAGAAGGGTCACCTGAACACCAAAAGTAGGATTTAGGGTTTAGGGATTTAGGGTTTAGGGTTTAGGGGTTTACCTGAACCCCCTTAAATTAGGGGTTGCTTCTAACAGCAACTGACCACCCTTCTTTAGAGCCTACGCGTCTGCCGGGAATAGACACTGTTTTTGGGGGAAATTAGACAGCTATTGGGCCCTCAAGTGTCTATTTTCAGAGAAATTAGACACTTGCCGGGGGGACCCCGAGTGTTTATTTTCAGAGAAATTAGACACTTGGGCCGGGGGGCCCCTAAGTGTCTATTTGCAGAGAAATTAGACACTTCCCAGGGCAAATTAAGTGTTTGATTCTCCCTAAAACAGACATTTGCAGGGCAAAGTTAAGTGTTTGATTGTCCCCAAAATAGACGTTTCGCACGTCGAAAGTAAGTGTTTGCTTGTCCGCAAAATAGACACTTACACGGCAAAATTAAGTGTTTGATTGTCCGCAGAATAGACACTTATACTGCCCCCGTGTAAGTGTCTATTTTGTTACCAACAAAGCCTAAAGAGTTACTGTTAGAGGAAGCCCCTAACCCTTAAAGTAAGTAAGATAATAGCCCAAATCACCTAAATATAGCCCAAAAGGCCATGATTCTACATACCTTTGGGGTTCAGGTTAAAGGGTAAAGGCTGTCCTTCCGGTTGCACCGTAATTACAGAGCACTCCTTGGGGCACGTGGAGTCTCGAAGCCCTGTACCCTAAACCCATACAGACCCAAAACCCAAAACCTCTTAACCCTGAACCCTAAGCACCTAACCCCTACGTAAAACCCTAAAACCCTAAAGTGTGAAGCTGGTCTTTTCCCATCCTGGGCCCTAAAGAGCATTAGGGATTAGGGTTTAGGATTTAGGGTTTAGGGTTGGGCCAATCTTCAACACCCTCCCCTACTGTTGAACAGTCTCTATAGTTGCTCATGCATAGATGCATGAATATTTTGTTTTGGGGCTGCACAGTTTGAGGGTTTTGGGTGGGTGTGGATAATAGTGAAGGCAGTGAAGCGGAGGATGCCCTTAACCCTAAACCCTAGAATTAGCCAAAGGGCCTTTGCCTGGATAGCGGTCGAAAAGAGCGCTTGAAAAACAGGTTTAAGCCTTGCAGGACCAAACTTGAACACGAGCCAAGGAAACCAATGTCTTTTGAAGAGGTCGAAGCCTCGGCTTGAATCATTGGGGTATATATTTTCATATGTAGAGTTTAGGGTTTAGGCTACATGGTGATATATGGGGTCTTATAGGCGTATAAAGAGATGTATTAGGTGTGGGGTTCAGGGTTTAGGTTGCAGGTTTAAATCCCTGGTGTTGCAAGGTCACTTGTACACTCAGGTGGCTTGGTAGTGCTGTACGAAGATGCAATGGCTTCCATACTAAACCCTGAACCCTAAACCCTAAACCCTAATGATGTGGTTGTGCTGCCGTTGCTCTTTTCTCCTCTCTCCCACTTCTTCTTCTTCTTTGTCCTCCTTTCTCTTCCTTTTCACCCTGAACCCTAAACCCTCAGCCTGGAGCCCTAAATCCTGTTATGTGTGGATAATGGAAAAGAAAATGGAAACTACTATAGTGTAATAGGGTATAGAAAGGGGTTATATAGTGAATAATGGAAAAGAACATGGAATTACTGTGTAGTATATTTGGGTAATATAGGAGGTTCTATAGGGAATCATGGAAAAGAGATTGGAGGCTACTATAGTAAATTCTGATCCCTATATAGCCCTTTAAAGGGACCTTGGGTTTCCATTTCATTTTCCATTTTCTTTTCCATTTGATTCTCCATTATAGGGGGATAATATCCCTATATACCCCTTTAAAGTGAACGTCTTTGGCCAGGACTTGCTGTGGCAATGCATGAGCAAGAGCTCTTGCTTCATGCGGACCGGCGCGGTGGACAACAGGAGTCTGACCCTAAACCCCAAACCCTAAACCCTAAACCCCAACGCATGAGATGCTTGGTTAAGGGTTTAGAGGGTTAGGGTTTTTTAGGGTTTAAGGGTTCAGGGTTTAGTAGAGGTTTAGGGTTCAGGGTTTAGGGTTTAGTAGGGGGTTGGGGTTTAGGGTTTAGGGAGTTAGGGTTCTTTGGGGTTCAGCAGCTAAGCATCCAAGCTATAATTTGGTTATAACCGTATAGTTAGCATTATAAATAACACTAGCCGGCTGTCATACTCCTACCAATTTTTTTCCGAGACTTTTTGGCTTGACTATTGGTTTTTGGCGAATGTACACAGGGTTCCATAGGAATCTTGGTGAGTGTATGTATATAGTGGGCGTACCATTTGGGGCAGCGCAAATTAGAATCTAAACTTTATGGCCTTCCATGATACTTGGGGAGGGTCGCGTGTTGGAATGTGATTGTAGCAAGAGCTTTTCAAGCAGTTTTGGCGATGCCTGGCATGGGTGGTGGTAGCTTGCAGGCAGGAAGAGTGCGAGCGTTCCTAGTTTTTTGCGCGAGAAGGCTTCTGTAGTGTGCCACATGAACTACCTTGTCTTGCAAGGATGGATCCCTGCCATCATGTTGCTATTGCTTTGCATGCATATGCATGAAAGCAGGCATGGATGCTGGATAAGCTGCGTGGACGCCCAGGGTGTCATGTCATAGCATCTGAAAGCTCGATACAGATAACCGGCAAGAGGCCGAAGGATGGTTTTCTCTTTGGCGCCCATACTTTTGGGTCGGGCTTGGAGCCATTTCAGGCAAGGAGTTGCTGTATACCGCATAACCAAACCCTGAACCCCAATCCTATGAAACATGACAAGCATTTTAAGATGGTCCGCACACCCTGCCTGCTTAAGGGGGACAGGCAGCCGATCCCTCGCCCTTAGCCCAAATCCTAAGCACTACGTCCTATACTATACCCTAAGTCCGGAACCCTAGACCCCAGACCTCAAAGTGCTAAACCCAAAGCTCCGACTGATCCCTGACCCTGAATCTACCTGAAACTCAACCCTGAACTTGCTGGTTGTTTGTAGGGGACGAAGGAACGGATGGCGACGACTATTTTCTGTTTAGGGTTTGGGTCTTAGGGAGCGGGAAAGAAAAAGGGGAACTATTGAACACCCAGCGCCCCTAGAAGCATATAGTCCGCCTTACGTAGATACAATATGGCTTTGGGTATATTATTAATAAGATCCCCATATACCCCATATTGTATCTACTTAAGGGGGACTCTACCCTAAACCCTAAATAGTNNTCTTTTCCATTATCCCAATATCTACTCAAGGGCCCAAGTCCCGCCCCAACCACCCCCGGGTATCCACATTGCTTTCGAGCCGAGTCTCAGCGGAACAGACCTGCAAAGCAAGAGTGAACTCGGTGGTATAGGGTTTAGGCTTCAGGGTT
>CAJNIZ010018324.1:48904-74334 GCA_905231905.1 Symbiodinium pilosum
GGTACCTTTTGGGGGTCCCAATAATAAGGATCATAATATATTGGGGTCTATATTGGGGTCCCCGTATTTTGGGAAACTACCATTTAGAGCTTTACCCCCCCAAAAAAAAAAAACTGACATGGAAACCCCTAGAAAGTGCCCTTTAGAGGCTACTGTCTGTTGCAGGGAGGCCATACATGGGGTTTCACGTTAGCTTGGGGTAGGGGTAGGGTGTTTCAGGCTCAGAGATTAGAATCGTCGGGATAAGAATAAAAAAGGTGTAAGGGAATATGTTATATACGGACGATACAGTGATTGTACTCCCTTATTCCCTACTAATCACCAGTAAGTCAGGGTTCTAGGGTGGTCTGCAGGGCTTACGGTGTGGTTCTAACGGCTTCTCTGGGTTTAGGGATTAGGATCTTAGTTTTAGGCTTCGGGGCTTTGTGTTTCGGATTTAAGCTATAGGGTTCAGAGTGTAGGGTTTAAGGGGAGCACCTGTCGCCAGAGCGAGACGAACATCCCTGAACTCCAAAACCTAAACACCGGACCTCAGACCCAAACCTCAAACTCAGAAATTCTTAAACCTCAGCCACACAGGTCCTAAACCTCAGATGCCTGCTGCAGTACATGAAGTCTTGCTGAGAGACTTGTTGTTTAAAGTTCAGGGTTTCGGGCTTTGGGTTTGGAATACATGGAACAGTCACAGACGCGCCCAGCTCAGAAGCGCCAGCATGATCAGTGCCCGACATCAAATTAAGAAGCTGGAAGCTTTGGGGTTTAGGGTTTCAGGGCAAGGGGTTTAGGGTTTTAGTGTATTTTGGCTACGGTATTAGGGTGAAAGAGGTTTAGGGTTGAGGACTTGATCAAACTCATGTACAAGTGTCGCGGACTCGCTTTTGAACTGCCTACCTGGAGGATAAAGGGTAGATAGAGCTGGGTTTATTCATCAGAAAACTAGCTGTAAACCCTAAGACCCAACACCCAAATTGGAATTATAACGATGAGCCTTCAAAAAGGAGCCTCTAATTTTTGGAAACCCCCCTGTGGGGTTTAGCGTTTAGCCTGTGTATCTGAAGGTTGACTGACACGTCCCCCACACTCACAAGTGGCTATCAGCAGTTGGGCATTTCGCCAAAAGTCCCCCGCGTCCTCCCTCAAAATCTGACTGCAGTCCACATATACCCCCAAATTCCATTGAGAACCCATTCTTGTGAAAGACCTCGTTCTGGCCATAGTTCGCCTAGTTATAACTCGACACGCACCATTTCCTGAGCTTAGTTTTGAAGGTGGAAGGATTTAGAATGTGGCGCTTGGGGCATGAGGCCAAAGGTTTAGACTGCTCCTCCGTTAACGCTGGTGCCTTAAGCAGACATAAAGCCAACGTTGCATGCTAAAACTCCATCTACTCGGAAAGCAGTCATGCCCACTTCCAGCCAATGACCACAGAATGCAAACCCATGAACCCTGCAAACCTATACAAACTGACACTTAGAAGGGAACCTTGTGTTTACTTAGAGGCTCTGTCCCAATTCTATGGGGGTCTACTTCAATCATAGCTCGACCTTGAATTGTGGTGTTCATTTCATTCTGCTTGTTATCCATTTGATTCTGCATTATCAACATAATCATACCTAAACCCTAAACCCCACGGGAAGCCTCAAGCCGCAACCCGAAACACGCCTGAAATTAAGATCCGAAATTCGGATGCCAATCATCCCGTACACAATGCTGACATAAGGCTCAGAAAGCCCCATAAACTTGCCATACACAGAGACACACACGAATCCATAAGTAGGTAGGCCCACAAGCCTCCACACGCCTAAGGAAGCCTCAAAGAGAAAACAGAGTCCTGAATCATTCAAATTTTCACCAACTATTCAAGCTTGAAAAAAAAAAACGGAACCTCCAATGAGTGCCGGCGTTTGTTCGGCAAAGTTTTTGAGCACCTCCGACACGTAGACCTGATTTGGGCTCGGTTTTGCGCGTGCATGGAACTAGGGTTGAAAGTCTGGTATGTACATCCCTGGTGCTGACGTTGCGGGAAAAGGCCGACATGCATTTTAGGGACTCCAAACTGAACAAGCTTTTGTCTTGGGGTTTTGTGTATTTGAGGAAACAATAACCCCCAAACCTCAAACCAGTTTTGGATGCAAGGCTTCTGATGCTGCACATGCAGATAAGAGATTGACCGGGCTTCGGGCTTGGGTTCGGGGATTTGAGCTTAAGCCGAACAAAAACTAACCTTTCATGCAGGTGTCTCACAATCATTTGCTATCTAGGGGGGTCCCTAAGCTTCCGGTTCCAGGGGTTTGGGCCTGTTTGACCAAAAATTGTTGCATACACCCTGAATTTGGGAGCTTCTCAAAGTTAAAGGCCTTAGGATCTCTATCATCTATGCTTTATGCCTTAAGATACGCAAACACGAAACCCAAAGGCAGACACGATGTACGCAGAGTCTTCGCAGATTGAATGAAAATGCGACCCCGATTTTGAAACAGCCTGCACATACCTTGCCAAATTTCAGGGTTGAGGACTTGGGTTCTTGCACAACATCTCTGAAGGGCAGGCCCCTGAAAGAACAGATCATGAAATCGACTCTCGGGCCAGAAATTGGCTCCTGAATTCAAAGCCTTTACGATGATCTCAGGAAAGGGAACACAAAAAGCCAGTCTTGCTAGAAGGAGGTTCCAGCAATTACGAGCTCAGAGATTTGGATGCCTATCCCCTGAAAGCATTCTTAACCCTCCACTTGCCATGCTAACCCACTACAATGGTGCAAATGCTAAAAACAAACAGATGGCTTTACTCAAATCAGAGCACACGCTTTTGCCAACACTTCTCCTACGCACCCTCGTAAACGCTGTAGCAGAGAGAGTACCAATCCTTATCCAACCCCTCTATGTAATGGGCCTGTCACTTCCATGAGTTGCGACCGACACTAGGGTTCTTGAGAATATGACAAGTATCAGAAAACGTAGTGTTCCTGAGGTGAGCTTTAACCGTGCCCCGTAGCATATCCCCGCTTGCAGCTCATGTGCCTCAAGCTTCAACCCATGAACCATAAATGGTTCCAAGAGCTAGTTTGTCCTTTATGTGGGGGTCCCTACGATAAGGATCATGATCTTTTAGGGGTATCTAAGGTGTACCCCGTTGTTGGAAACCCCCATGTCTTACTGGGGGAATAAGGGAACTTGATCCCTATATATAGCCCTTATTCAATGTATTCCCTTATTCCGTACTCACCTTAAACTCTAAACCCTACACCCCAAACCCAATATACAATATACCAGAAGATGTTGCAGGCTCGTGGCACGGCCGGCTTTGTACTTGAAGCTCTTCGTACCCACCTCAATGGCTGTCAATAGGGAAGGCAGGATTGAAAAAAAAAATACTCTTTGGGGTGTATATTTAGGGTTTAGGGCTAAGGGTTTAAGGTTTAGGGGAGAATTCTTCTACCTCTTTTGGGTTGGTATTAAGGACTATGAGGATCCATGCCTCAATTCCCTATCAACAACCACCTTGTCATGGAGTGTGCATGGTGCTCCCTTCTCCTATAACCTGAAGGTTACCATGTGAAGAGTAGTTGTATGTGGCAGGGTTATATTGCAGGTGGGAGGTGATGTAAATCTGGGCCTCTGCAAGTAGGTATGTTGATCTATACGGAGGGTAATATGACGGTTTGCATAAGTATGACCCAGCTTACAACTGCCGATAAGCTTGATTGCACTGGTAGCTGGTGTCGAATAGATAGACAAAACAACAACGGCGACTCCAGTCAACCCAAGTGGAGGTCCACTATAATTACAGGCCCCCAAAATGCCCTAAACGCTAAACCCTTCTCGGAAAGGCACCAGACTGTCGAGTTGCCTCCACATGCCCTGACAGAATAGATCCAGTCCCTGGACCTAACGTAGACCCGTGATTACCAAACCCCCCCTCCGTTTCAGGGCCTTCATATCAGGATCCCTATTATAATCCCTGTTAAGACTGCAAAGGTCCCGATTAGGGGGAGGGCTTAATATGAGGATCCCTATTAGAATCCATGTTCAGGCCACTGGCCCAAGAAGCTCCCATAGAAACCTTCTGGATACTTCTGGATCGGAGTCAGAACCCCAGAAATCCCGGCAAGGGCACTCTCTTCCAGAATAGAAATGGGTTTAGGGCTTAGGGCTTAGGGTAGCAACCCTGCAGTTGTGTGTCATAAGTTCGCTTGCCCCGTCGTAGCCCCAGCGTACCGCAAAGCAATTAAGCACTATGCAATTCCAAAACTCCAAACATAGATTAAACCCTCAACCCTCTGTAGCTCCAACTCCAACAACCTCAACTCCATGAACCCCACACCCTAAATCGCAGATCAAATCCCGAAGCTCAAAACCCGCTCCAACACCCACGCGCCTTGAAGCGCTTGGCTGGGGGCTCTTCCCCTTCGCTGGGGTCCTCCTAGGAGGAGGAAGAAGGTTTAGGGTTGAGGGTTATCCACCCTACCCTAACACTAGAGAATCAAATGAAAAATCATATGGAAACCAGGGGTTAGAAGAGGGTTGTACAGGCCCCTACAAAAGCATTGCCTAGGCGAATGGAACCCTAAACCCTAAACCCGAAAATACTGTATTCGCGAGGATCAGGTTGTAGGGTTCAGGAGCGCTTACGGTTTAGAAAAAACCTTAGCAGGCACCCTATACAAAGGTGAGTTCAGGGTTAGGGTTTAGGTGGGTTTGGGGCTTAGGAATGCTTAGGAGGTTAAGGGTTTAGGGTTTCGGAAGGCTCTTGACAGTAAGGGAAATGCTTGTTGTCCTTTCAGGGTTCTTGAGCTTTGGGACTTCAGGTCTTTCTGGATTGCTAAGCAATGGCCTGAGGTTCAGGTTCTGTATAGGTTTGCGGCCTTCCCTAAACCCTACACCCTAAACCCTAAACCCTGTATAACCCAATAATAGTTTCCGTTTTCTTTTCCCTTATCCCCATATAACCCCCTAAACCTTTATGGGTCGGGCCTGGTAGAATATGGGGTATATGGGGATCTTACTATAATATGCCCAAAGCCATATTCGGGGGACTATACCAGGGGTTTATCTCATATCAGGGCCCCCCTTGTGTAGACCGAAGTCATCTGGGAGCTACTAGTAATTAGCTGGATGCCCAAAACGAAACGCATGATTTCCCTCCAAATTCTACGAGGCCCAGGGTGGGTCGAGTCGTTAGATCTTAAAATTTAGGGATTAGTGTTTCGCGATTTGAGGCTGCTCCTGTGGAACTTGCTGCACGCAGACATGTTTGGTGGGTATAGAATGCTGAGGACTTAGGGGTGAGATGTAGTCAGGCCTTGGGATCTGGGGCTTAGCTCTACCGGTCCAAATCCAAGGCCTCAGCCCGCAGACATCAGACTCTTTCCATTTCATTCTCCATTATTGTGGGTAACATCCACTCCCAAAACCCTAAACCCTAAAGCCTGCATCCCTACATAATCCCTAAGTAGGCCCTGAAGGATCCCCCCCAGTGTCATTGGTAGCTTCCATGTCATGTTCCTTTCTCTTTTCGTTTGATTCTCCATCATTAGCTCTGTCAAACAGGACCATGCGACTTGCGGCCACACGCCGTTGAGGCTTTAGAGGGGCTTCTGAATAACCTCCCCTTGTGAAGAACCACCCCCTAAACGCACAAAAGACAAATACTCGCCCTGTGTAATACGTGATGGTACTATGTTGGGAATACGTGGTGTTCGGAGAATACGGAGTTGTCGTATTCGGGCGTGGGGATTAGGCTGGGCCGTTTTGGATGGACAGAAACTAGCACACACCCAAAAGACAAGACAAAAATGGAACCCCCTTCCTCAGGGCCCCATAAGGGGCCCGTCGTTTAAGAAACCCAGGTCACTACTGTCGGACTCTAAAAAAGGGAAGCATTGTATTTAAAAAAACTAATAAACCATTGTCCTCGTTGCGCAAATCGGGAAGAGCTGCCATTATTGAGGCAAGCTCATTGGTCAGGTACTTTTCCTTTCACGTAGTGCGTGGCTTAGGGTCTTAGAGCTTGGGAGTCGAGAAACCATGTGAATTCATGCGTTTGATGTTTAGGTTAGGATTTGAGGTCTGCTTGCGGGTTGATGAGTTCCGGGCATTTGCGATATTGGTGGTTTAGAGTTTGAGATACTGTTGGGTTGCTTTGTTGGGCAAGACCGTTGGCGGATCTTTTTAGGAACACACTTTGTCTTAGGAGGCATAGAGAGAGCAACTAGTCTTACCACAAACAAACAGAGCAGTCGTTGCTGTCAGAGAAAGTTGGGGGTCTTGATGCACATGACTCTACAACTAGGTCATGTGCTCAAGTACTAACTACAAGGGTGAAAACAACAATCAGAATGGGGACAAACCCTACACCCAGCACGTATATGGCGGATCAGAGTCGAGGTCCCTCTGGGGATACTTTCATAATGGGTGCCCAAAAAGCAATCGCAATTCATGCAAATATGCTCCATACGATATATATATATATATGTATACATATATATATATATGTGTATATATGTACACATACATCTGCGCAGTGTTTTGAGGGTGGTACCCAATAAGATAGTATTCTTCCAGTAAAATCCTAGATGCAAAAAAGCACTACATAACCTCATCTTGATCTGAAATCTACTCCTTTGATCTCACTACAAAAACAGCCGCGTCGCCTTTTACTTGCGAAGGGAAAAACTGCTTAGCCCTAAAACCCAAATCCTTGAATTGCAGCTCGAAATGTTTCCAGAAAGGACTACAGCCAACTTCTACTGAGTTGCTGTTACACTTTAGGCTTTAGGGTTTATGTAAGGCTTAGTGTTTACTATATACTCATATACTGATTTTGGTAACTCAATTAGTTGAAGTTATTCGACAGGTACGCAGTATACACTGAGCACAATTTAAAGCCTCCTGTAGCGAATATTGGGAACTACACCGGTATTTGTGAATGCGTGTGTAAGGTATTTGCTGCATCTACACATATCCGAGTCGTAGCTGTCTTTACCCCATCCAATCAAGAAGCCCGGAAATCCAATTCCTGAACCACAAATCTTACATCCCAAACACACTAAATGCCTAAATGCCTAGACTCAAATCCATAGAGCTTGAATCCTAAGTCTTAGCATTTTTACTGATCGCGTGAGATTCTGAGAATAGAAGCCCATGCCATGACTTGGGCTTACTTAGGCTCTAGGTTTTAGGGATATGGGGTTAGGAGCTACGGCTAGTTTAGCACTCAGGGATTCGGGTTTAGGGTTTGGGGAATACGGTTCAGGATTTAGGGTTCAGGGCCTGCAATAAGAAATTTTAGCCACCCCAACCCCTAAAAGTAGGATATTACTGTGGTCATCTGATAGTTACAGGATCCTTGTTATACGGGTTGGGGCAACTGCAACCCCCTTGTTAGGTTCAAGGTTTCGGGCTGAGTTCTAAAGATGTCGAGTTTAGGACCCAAAGTTTGAGATGCCGGGCTTAGGATTTCGCTTGCTTGCAGCGGGGTAGTTTCCTATAAGCCCGAAACCCTAAACTCACGACCTTCGGCCCTAAACCCCGAACCTGAAGCATGGACGAAGTCTACTTGAGGATCTTGGGTAGTGGTGATCCAGAGGTTCAGGGTTTAAGGCTATGAGTAGAATAGCTGTAGATCTGAGTTTAGGGTCTAGGTAGGTTGTACATCCCTAGCAGTACTAAGCCCGTAAACCCTAAACCCAAAAACCCTAAACCCGATGGCTGGCCGGGACTCGGCAGATGCTTCCCAGCTGTCAGACACGTACTTGCCCTGGCCGCTTATTATTTGGAAAAAGGTTGGGAACCTAGGTTTAGGAACTTAGGGTTACATGTGAGGCCTGAATGCTTGTAAAGTGGTTATGAGCTAAACCCTAAACCCTAAACCCTAAACCCTAATACAGGGGATATCAGAGGTTTTGAAGATTAAGGGTTGCATGTCAAGACCAAGGTTTCTGGGCTTATGGCCCTTGAGTCCACCATGCCTCCAGCCAAAGTGTGCAGGTTTTGGGTTTAGGGATTTAGGGTTTAGGGTTTAGGGTTTAGGGTTTAGGGTTAAGGGTTTAGGGTTTAAGGTTTAAGGTTTAGGGTTAGTGTCGCGAATTGGGTCAGGCATCAGGGCTTGAGGGCTTCAGGAGCTAGGATTTTAGATGCCACAAAAGCAGGATAAGCCTCCAGGTCTGGGGCGTAGAAGCGTAGAAGTCTGAGAAAGATAGAAAATTGAGGGTCAAGGTTCTCCATGGCAGCCTATGGAAAATGGAAATTACTAGGTAGTATCTTGTGGTTATATTATAGGGATAATGGAAAACAAAATGGAAACTACTACAGTAGCCCTGTAAACCTGAAGACTCATTGAAGGTTGCTGATCTGACTATCTGCGATACGCACTGCCGCTGCTGTAGGGGGGTGGGCTCAGGGTTTTGGAAGGGTCTGGGGTTTGAGGTTTAGGGTTGAGAGCGTCCATTCTGTCAAACTTTGCATTTGCGACGCTTGTGATCCAGTTTGACACCCCGCAGCTTGATGTCTTGAAGAGCTCAGGAGCGAACAGTATCAATACTCAGGGTACATCCTCACTCCTAACTAGTGACAACAACGGATCTTTGTAGCAAAGCGCAAGCCGCAAGTCCGACCAAAGTACAGGAACATTGCTAAGCTGGACCGAGCCCCAGCACGCCAACACAAGGTGAGCCACCAACGTCTAAAATACTCGTTTGATGGATCCTGGCGCTCCTACCATTAATCCTGGCCCTCCTCTCACACTAAGGCAGAGGAAATGGAGCCAATGTGTTTACTCCTAACCGTTTTTGAGAGACCGTCTTAGCCGAGCCATCCAGGAAAGCTTCAAAATCTCTTAGCATGCTCCCTGCAAGCATGGAGCGTCAACCCTGATCTACCCCCGAAACCCTTCAAAATCCTACACACTTCTCCCAAACCCTGCACACTAAACCCTTACACCTCACTCTGCAAAGCCTAAACCCCGAAAACTCTGATGCCTGAAACCCCTAAAGTTGTGCTGGACTTGTTAGTGGCCATCAGAGAATACGGGAGCGGATCCCTAGAGTAAATTGCATAATCCAGGCCCGTGATTAATAACCCCCTGCCCTTAAAAAAAGGGACTATAATAGGGATCCTAATATTAAAGCCCTTGTCAGGAAGACGTTTCTTAATCACGGACGTCTACATTTGACTCCCAATTTGTGAATGGTTTCCATCTTCCATTCATCTATTCCTAACAACCCACCCTTCAGCCCTGAACCCTGTACTAGGCCAGTCTCCTTTTCACCTACTAAAGCAAGAGGTACTGTTGATGCTAAAAATCCTGCATGACCTTACTATACTATAGTACCATTATTCCCAAGGTATAAGGTACTTAGGGTCATGCCGGATTTCTAGTATCCACCGTATCTCTGATCCTACGCAATCCTTCAGTGGAGCTGTCCATTTGCTTCGTAATCTTAATCCCGAAAGGCCCTGAGGTACCCTTGTCCCTAAACCCTAAACCTTAAGCCCTAAATCCCTAAATCCCTAAACCCTAAATCCTAAACCCCTAAATCCCTTAACCCCTAAATCCCTAAACCCTAATGTAGACCCCTGATTAATAAACCCCCTCCCCTTAATAGGGATCATCATAGGGATCCCAATAGTTAGGCCCTTAAAAGGAGGGGGTTTATTAATCATGGGTCTACATTAAGCTCGTGCCTGAAGTCGCTCCTCAAGGTCTTTGACCACTGCTGGCTCCTCTGATGGGTAATGCATGGGCCCCTACTGCAGGCTTAGGGTTTAGGGTTTAGGGTTTAAGGTTTAGGGTTTACAGATTCAGGATTTAGGGTTTAGGGTCAAAAAAATGAGGCTATATAGGGATTCTACGGTCTATAATGGTGCCATATGGGGATTGTAGGGGATATAATGGGGTTGTACAGGCCTTCATCCTGGGGAACTGTGGAACCCAATTTGCTAGAATTTTTTTAGGGACTCCCAATGAGGGGTCCCGAACTTTTGTTGAAACCCCCATATACCTAGTACTTCGAGGGTCAGGGGGACTTAGTAAGTAGGTTAATGATGGGGGAATAAGTAGAGATACTGTATGGGTCATAGGGGTTATGAACCTACTTACTAAGTACCCCGTATATTTACCCTGCTGGGCCTCTTAACTCCCTAAACAGGCTCAGGGCACAAGTTGGAGGGCTGATAAACTCAGAAGGCTGACTTAGGGCTTTGGTTTATAAGGATACATAGAGGACAGCCACATGAGCTATAATCCAAACTCCTCAAGGGAGATTATACAGGGGACTGCTCAAGGGGTTATTAAGGGGGATGCTAGGAGTTTAGACTATGGCTCACACTGGGTTCACCCTAAACCCTAAACCCTAAACGTAAAAGGGCTGTAACACGTACCTCACATGGATCCCAATCATGGCAACTACTGCTCTACCTCTACTCCTCGCTCCGCTACCAGGACAGGGCTACCAGGTGTACACTCTGGTTAAGGGCTTAGAGGGTTTAGGGTTTAGGGCTTAGGGTTTAGGGTTTAGGGCGCTTAAGCTGGGTGGGTCCTTAAGGTTATGTCTCTTTCTGTAGAGCTTATGAATGGTCTTCACAGTATAAACGGCGCCAACTCCTTTCCAGTGTCTTTCTAGATGCTACATGCGAAAGATACAAAGGTTTCGCAATTGTTCAGCACAAGGCTTCTGAAAATTGTGGGCCCTTCGTTGGGGTCCATGTAACTCCAATCCACCCTTTCTGATCAATACTAGGAGATACTACTGCTGCGAGGAAAAAAGCATAAGGTTCAGGATTTGCAGGCAAAGTGAAGCAAGCAGAGGCTTAGTCCACCACCATCCAAAACCCGGGCCCCCACCCTTCAGGCATCCGACGCTACTCCTGCAAACTCCACATATACTGCCTTGAAGGCCGTAGACACTGCTCATCCACAAGCCGCGGGCCCCCAAAACGCTCAACTTTCAACTCTCAGCCGTCATATAGCGGCTTAAAGAATTGCTTTCAATCAGGTTTGCGGGAGTGTTATACAGATAATATCTGAGGATGCAAAGGGAAAGCATTCCTTAAAAGTCAACCTTCAAAGACCTGCATTTCGAAATTGATCCAAAGCCCAAGAAAACTCAACTCGCAACCCATACCCCCGCCTTCTGACGGAAAGTCTCGCAGAATTTGTTGCAGAGCTTCTCCCAAGAATCACACAAGGCATCGCCTGCAAAACAATAGTTCAGGGTTGTCACTGCATAGAGCTCAAGATTTGAGAGGCAGGTGTGAAGATTTAGGATCGGTTTGGGGTTCAGGGTGTAGGATTAGGGCTGAGATTTTGCACTTGGGGATTGTCAACCAACTGTACTCTTGGAGGCTGTACCTGGGTTAGCCATACCAATGCTCTTGATGGGGATATGTTTCCTCCCTGAATCTTGAATGCGACCATGTCCTGCATGGTTCTACATGAAGTAGGACTTGTATGTTTTTGGGGGGGCCGGGGTGGTAGATATCAAGCTCCTGTCAAACCAGTGGTGAATGAACTCGTCGGGTGTCTTCTCGGCAACCAAGACTGAAAGGCGCATCTCATCTACCTGAACTTCGAAACCTACAGTAGCAGAGTATGCCTAGAGATATGGAAGATATGGTCCATAAGCTTCATCCAAGGATAGAGCGGAACATTCTTTATTCTAGTTTCTGCTAGCCCAAGGACCTCAAACTCCATGATGCCCTAAATCACAGGAGCTGAAGTATATGGACCACAGCCTTCCCCAAGAAAATGAAAAACCTATATGAGTTACGGACTAAATTTAGGTTGAGGGGACCTATAGGGGACCGTGTAGGGTTTTGGGGGGGATCTATTCAGGGATATACTACAAAATTAATCCAGGGCTCATATAGACCCCACAAAACTGAAACTTGAATCTGTTTGAATGCCTTTCTTACTGGTCGTTCGTAGGGAAAAACGAATATTATGCCTCTATAATCCCAATATTAGAAAATTTCCCTCATTCCCTAAACCCTCATTTCCCGTATTCTCTCCTAATCCTTAGTATCTTTTTTCATTTCCCAGCCCTCAATCGCAACTCTATGAGCCCTGTGCTCTGAAGCCTCCAACCGTCCAGGTCAAGACAAAGCGCCACCAACTACTGTTGAGATATGGGGGTTATATAGGACTTCATCTAAGCATAGTGGAACAGAAAATGGAAACTACAGTTTAGGGTTTAGGGTTTAGGGGATATTTCCCCCGAATAATGGAGAATCACATGGACAAGAACATGGAAAATGAAATGGAAACTGTGGATGTAGCGGGCCAGATGCTGTTGATACTACTAAAGATCCTGCATGACCTTAGTATAGCGCAGTACCACAAATCCCCAGGCATAAGGTACTGAGGATCATTCATGATTTTATGCATTCATTGTAGGGTTTAGGGCGGTTGGGGGGTCAGGGGGCCTAGGGGCCTACGGAATTTAAAGCTTACAGTCTAGGGCTTAGACTCTCCTTGCAACAGGTCCTTTGAGCGCTCTTGCTCTCAATATTCAACTTATTCAATGTAACAACTTCTGAGGTGCCGTCTGTAACATCAACCTGCCAAAGCCTCTTGGGGTGCGTGGGTCTCCTTAAGATCCTACTGAAGGACCAGCCCGATGCAAAGTACACTACCAGACTATCTCTACAGGTACTTCAAGGTGTCATTGGCGATGTTAGCAGGCTGATGTAACCAATTGAAAATGCCAAATATCTTGTACTTCAAGTCCACCAAGTGCACTTCTACGTCCCCCTGCAGAAACCCTACATATGTTTACAAACCCTTTCAAAGGACACTACATATCCTCAAAGCCCTTAGCTGCCTTGCTTCCCGTAGTTCCGGAAGCGCTGAAGCACTGGCCTGCTATCAGTCAAGGCAGGGAGGGCGCTTCAGGGCAGAGGGGTTGAAGGATTTCGGACTGAGGGTTGAGGACTGGGGGTATGGGGGGGTAAGGTATAGGGTATAGGGTGTAGGGTGTGTAGATTATAGGGTTTAGGGTACAGGGTTTAGGGTTAAGATGTTTCACCTATATGTGTGAAAAACATGAGCCTATAGCCTATAGCATATAGGGCTTAGGGTTAAGGATTAAGGTTTAGGGTTAAATTTCGGGGAATTAGGGATTGGCGATCTAGGGGGAAGGGCTTAGGAATTCGGGATTAGGGTTTGAGGTCTAGGAAATATGATTAGGCAGCAATGTCGCGGAGTGTCTTATTGCGTCAGTCTCAGGAACATGAACTTAGCCTAGCTGCTGAACCTTTAACCCTACAACCCCAAAACCCAGGTACGAAGGCTCTCGGCTTTCAGGCATACTGAAGGAAAGGACAGTCGACATAAGCCCGTAAGCCAGAGAGAAGAGCTCCCACCTGAGAAGGCTTAGAGCTTTAAGAGGTTTAGGCGTTTAGGTTTAAGGCTTAGGGTTCAAGGTTTGGAGTTTAGGGTTTAGGGTTTGGGGTTCAGGGCTAGATAACACACCTGGAGTAACGAGAAGCTCAACCAAGCGAATAGACATGAAACATCAACAACCCGCATCCCGAACTTCTGTTCGCGCATTCTTTAAGCTCTGACATGTGAGGATATACCCTGCCACAAACTGACATGGGGTAGTTCCCAAAAGTAGGGTCCCATCTTGTTACCCCTAAATCATAGGTGCCGTCACAGAATCAATAACCACAAGGGGCCCATATGAGAACAACATACATGGAACAGAATGAGGTTGCCCTTGTTTGGCCTTTATAAGGCTATGTGGGTGGTTGATAGAATCATGGTCCCTTCCTGGGTGCCCTAAATGTTAATTGCCGTATTGTAATAGGGACCCAAAAAAGGGACCAGAATTTTAACAACCGCCCACATAACCCCTATATAATCCCTATGTAACCCTAATATTACCCCATATAACCCCATATAACCCCAATGTAACCCCAATGCAACCCCAACATAATCCTAATATTACCCCATAATTCGGAGATGCATGTTAGCCTTGGGGGAGGGTAAGGACGGGCACTGAAAGAAGATAGCCCTCAGAGCTTCAACCCAAGCTGCTCTGTTTAGGGCTTTATGGTTTAGGTGCTGGGGCTTCAGATTTAGGGTCTAATGTTTAGGGTTTAGGGTTTAAGGCTTAGGGTTTAGGGCTTAAAGTTTAGAGTTTAGGGCTTAGGGTTTAGGGCTTAAGGTTTAGAGTTTAGGGTTTAGGGTTTAGGGCTTAGGGTAAGTATCAGGCTCAGGGCTTTTGAGCCCCGACATCCTCTCCACGCCTCAGGCCCCAAGCCTGGACCCTGTAAATATCAAGGTGGAATCCTATTTCTTCGTATTTCAACAACTGCTCCACGATACCAGAGTCTGAATCAAAAACGAGACACCCATAATCTTAGTAACCTCCCTAAATCCCATTGAGAACGAATACAACACTGAACCGGCTGAAACCCTCACAACCAAAACCCCACACTCTAAAATTCTCAAACCCTAAACCTCCCTAGATCCCCTGGAACCCAAACCCCACCGGGTTTCAGGAGGGGCGGCCTCGGGACGTAAAACTTCGGCAGCACGCCGGACTTGGCTGCCGAACTGCTCTCCGAGCTTCCTCTCACAAGGGTTTAGGGTGTAGCGTTTGGGTTTGGGGTTTAGGGTTGGTTTAGGGTTTAGGGCTTAAAGTCCCCTAAGCGTCCAAGTCTTCAAAGGGATGTATAGGGATACGCAGGAATTTAAATGGGTGATCTGAGGGTCTAAGATTTCAATACCATACTGAATCCCTAAGGGTCCAAGTACCTAATCAGAATTGGGCCCCTTTAAAGAACATATAAGGATATTCCGGAGCAGAGTATAGGAGTGGAGTCAAACATTGAAGCCACTAGTTTGAAGGGTCGTGTACCCTAAACCCTAAACCCCAAATATTGCCTAAACCCTAAACCCCAAATATTGCCATGATTGTCATTGATGGAATGTATTTCTCGTGGAGAATTTTGGTTCACGGCTCGGCTCAACGCTGGTGGTTTGGGGTTCAGGTTGCTAAGGCTAGGCTTGGCGGGGGTATGTAGGGGATTACATGGGGGACTATTGCAGGACTTATTAAGGGGGATACGAGGAGTTTTCAGGGTTTGAGGGCTTGCGGTTTGAGGCATTGGGCTATACAGAACAAGTTCTACAGGGTACAGGGAAGGCTTTACAGGGATAGCACCTGGATGCTAAAAGGATCATAGAGGTGTTTTGGGATAAACCCTTAACCCTAAAGATGCCACCCTGGGATGCATATCAATCATCTCTTGCACCCTGAGCTCGTTGAATGATGATCTCTCCAAGGCCGTATAGAGCTTACACTACTCCCAAACTAACATGGAAACTGAAAAGGGATCCCTGTATACTTCCCTGCCTTGCACAGGGGTCTATATGGAGTTCCATGTTGGTTTGGGGGAGGGTATGTGCAAGGAGCTGAGGTTCCACAGATTCAGGTTCAGGCTACGTGTTGATCCAGGTACCATGACCTGTACAGCCATCCAACTGAACTTTTTTTTTGCTGGTAGCCAGGGGGTCTAGGTGACATAGGGTTTAGGGTTTAGGGATCCAACTGAACTGTTTTGCTGCTAGCCAGGGTGGGAGTTGGTATTTGCTCATCAACGCACGTTGGACATGTCTCATCTGCAGCTTTCTAGCAAGTATGCGATGGCCAGAGCGCCAAATGGCGGATGCACTATTTCGTGCAGCAAAGTCACCAGGACCAGACACAATGTATGAACATTCAACAGACATGGAACGCGAGTAGCCTACCCTCTGACATCCCTGAGTTCATCGCATCCCTGAGCATGAAAGAGAAAAACCCGCGGCTTCGCCAATCTGATGCGCCCCATTTCATCTCAAGACAACCCTAAACCCTAAACCCTATACAACCCATGATAGTCCTCTCCATTTTCTTTTCCATTATCCCCATATAATCCCATCACCCTGGATGGGGCCTACTGAGCCTGGCGAACTTTATCACTCGACTCATGCCCTCAGCAATCACCTCCGACGTCTAAACTCCAAACCCAAAACCCCTGAGCGTCGACCCTACACCATCCACGCCGAATCCTAGATCTTACCCCCAATTACCTACAGCTTTAAGGATTAATATCTACTGACTAGGGGGGAAATAATACTAAACTGTCGGTCATTGGGATCTTCCCTAAACCCAAAACCTTAAACCCCGAAGCCCTCAACCCTAAACCCCTAAATCCCTAAACCCTAAACCACCCTTGACTGAATCAGCTGGTCCGTAAGCTGCCAGCGCGTCCAGCTCCTGCTGCACCAAATCTGCCACCTCCATAAGGTTTTGGGTATAGGGTTTAGAGTTTAGGGTGTGCATATAGATGTATATAAATACATATATATATATATGTAAACGAAAACAATAATCTGCAAAGGCCCAAATATGGGGTTTAAGGGGCTTAAAGGTTAGTTTAGGGGCCTAGGCTTAGGGCTTTGCAGGGAAAGGTTTGGGGGGATTCGGTTTAGGGCATAGGGCTTCGGGTTGTACATATGGTTCAGGACAAGGCTTGTTGTGGAGTGCATTGTGCTTTTTCAGGGGAGGGGGTGTCAATGTTTAGGGTTTAGAGTTTAGGGTTTAGGGTTAGTGAGAAGGGGATTCTAGGGAGTGTTTGCAGAAGGCATGTGCTGCTTTGCCTGGGCATATGTGTACAAGTCGTTCTGTATTTATCCCCCCCTATTGATAAATATTCCCCCGCTGATATGGGGGCTTCCCAACAGTAGGAGTACCTTTCTCGGGGTCTCCATAATAAGGACTATAATATTTTGGGGTCTATATTGGGGTCCCTCTATTTTGGGAAACTACCATATGATGCTAATACAGGGGGTGGGTGATTGTTTGGGGGTTTGTAGACGTTCATAAGGACTTCCCCTAACTTCATTACGAAAATGCAACCGTAGTTTTTGCGTTTCATACACATGCTCTACGAGGGAAGTCGCAAAGTTCTCATGACCTGCAAAATGGCTTCGCGCAGAAGACCTAACTGCACATAATAAGCAAGTCCGAGTGGTGAGGAATACCCACATCACGCGGCTTCGGGTTTAGAGCTTAGGGTGGCTACGAGGCCAAAAAACCTCCGCATACCACCAGCGGACAGCTCAACCCCACAGCCAAGCCCTGAGCCCTAACTAAACAACACACCCCAAACCCCAAACCGTAATGCCCAAATGGCACACCCCAAGCCCCACACCTCCCACCACAAACCCTAAACCAATCCCCCCAACCCTCGACAACAAACCCGGAATCCAAAACTCCAAGCCCGACACTTGACACCACGCCAAATACCCTGAATCCAGGGGGAGCCCAGCACCCCTCCATTCAGGACTGTTCCTTAAATAGTACCAGGGATCCCGCGGCTTTTCAAAGTAGTTTAAGGTATGTTCTTTAATTATGGTTTATTGGGCAGTCTTGGTACCCTGGACCCCTTAACCCATAAACCCACAAAATAACGACAGCATGGTCTACTCCTTGATTAGAGTCCCCCTTAAGTAGATAGAATATGGGATATAGTATTGGGATTCTATAAGGATAATGGAAAATGGAAAATACTATTTTGGGTTTAGGGTTGAAGTAGACAAAACATGGGATATGTGGGTTCTTATTATAACATACCCAAAGCCATATTATATCTACTGGAGGGGGACTATAAAGTGTACTGCGCCCCTCTTGGAACCCGAACTCCCGCCTGCTTGTCTAGCTCGCATCCGCTCGTCTTGAGCCCGGAAGGCGAGTGCCATTTCTTCCGCAACTCCTCAAGGAAATGAAGGGTGTAAGTTGGGTACTGCCCCCACCCAGTAACAGTCTATACTAGGGGTCATATTAAGGGCTATATATAACCATATTATAGATATTATCCAACTGTTACTGAGTGGGGGCAGTACCCAAGGTGTA
Source organism: Symbiodinium pilosum (assembly GCA_905231905.1). NCBI lineage: Eukaryota > Dinophyceae > Suessiales > Symbiodiniaceae > Symbiodinium > Symbiodinium pilosum. Next base: position 66,807 of record CAJNIZ010018324.1, read on the forward strand.
AGGTTTGAGGCATGGAAATTCTCAACACTCCCTAAGATGAACCACCCCACTCCACTAAGAAAGAAAGGATATCGATTATGAGGACAGTGGAGATCTGTTGTTAGGGGAAGAAAATACTGTTTTTGGTCGGCGAACCGGGTAAGGTTGCTTAGTTTTATGTTTGAATTTGTGGGCTTCAGGCTTCGTTGCATTATTGGTAACACTTCCAACTCCTCTGGCATGGAATTCCATACAACGAAGAGGTCTTAATACTTAACAAAAGATATGGGGGTATATTCCACGGGAGTTACACAGGGAATATTTGCACTAGCTCAGTCTTGTACCCTAACCGCACACACCTAAACCCTAAACCCCTAAACCCTAAACACAAATCCTCTAAACCCTAAAACCCTGAACCCCTAAACCATATTCTCTAAACCCTAACCCCTAAACCCCTAAAACCTCATTCTATCCTAAACCCTAAACCCTAAACCCCTAAACCCTACACCTCAACACCTTCGACTCCCAAAGCCTGGCCTCGAGGTTGGAGAACTTGCCGCCGTGCGCCTTGGACGTGGCTTCCACGCCCTTGCCAGCTCCGCAGCCGATCGTGGTTTTCATGATGATGATGGTCCTCAGGGTCTAGGGGATGAGGTTCAGGGTTTAAGGTTTAAGGTTTAGGGTTTAGGGTTTAGGGTTTAAGGTTTAGGGTTTAGGGTTTAAGGTTTAGGGTTTAGGGTTTAAGGTTTAGGGTTTAGGGGGTTGAGCTATCTGCTGTAGAGGATCAGGGCGGCCCAGGAAGTATAAGTAGATACAGCTATGCATTATAAACCTACTTCCTACGTACCCCTGCCACTGCAGGCAATCCTAATCCCTAAACCCCCATCTTCCACTTCATGGTCCATCTTCTTTCCAATCCCTAAGCCCCAAGTACGTGCTCCGTTCCGTTAAAAACCCTAAACCCTAAACCCCTAAACCCTGAACTCTTAACCCCTAAACTCTAGACCCCTAAACCATAAGCCCTAAAGCCCTTAGTTAGGGCTTTAAAACTCTAAACCCCTACCCTAACCCCTAAACCCTAAATTCTAGACCCCGAGACCCCTAAACCCAAACCCCTACACACTAAACTCTAAATCCCTAAGCCGTAAACCCTTAAGCGCTCGAGGCATGGACTTGGATCTAAGGCCTATAATAGGTTGGTTTAGGGTTTGGGATTTAGGGTTATAAGTTTTAGGGCTTACACGTTTATTTGAAGTTTATATAGGATCACATAAGGAACATATGGGGGTATAGGTTTTAAGGCTTAGGGATACCACCTCCATTCATGGAGACACGGAGAGAAGAAAGAATGGGAAAGTAAATGGCAACTTCTGTAACTATGTACGGGTTCAATGGAAGTTTCCATAAGTCCGGGAACCCAGTATAAACCCCAAAAATGCTGTACACTCGTCCGTGAAGGAAACATCAAAATTTCCTATGCTTTCAAAACCCCCATGCCAAGAAATACGGCTGCAACGTGCGCTTGTGAATCTCGCTTGCGGTTCCCTCTCATGATGGTTCCATGACTCGGCCAGCCCATACTTACGTTAAACCCCTAACCCTAAAACCTGGGGGGGGTCCACAATATGCATACTTTCAAAAATGAAACCAGGGTTCTCCCCAAAAATCCTTCAGTCGTGGCTGTAAACCCTGAAAGCGGATCTCGAAGCCCGTAGATCCCTACATGCATAGTAATGTATATGCACAAATATATATATTTATGTATGCGTGTATAAGTATGTGTGTATACAGATACATAAATATATATATATACATACCTGAATATACATATATCTATATATGATTTGTATACATGTATGTGCAGAAACGCAGACACATATATGTATATGCTTATACACCCTGGTGTATCTCTTTGAACCTTTAAAAAGGACAGGACCCTTGCTTTTGTACCAGGGAGAGCTTGTCTTGTCCGAGTTACGGCTTTTCCTTCTGGGACTTCGCTTCCTGCTTGCAGAGGGTTGAGAAGGAAAATCCATGCTGAATTTCCTGTTATCAACTATACCACTTGGAGATTCAAATGTGCAGCAAATGTGGGTTTGCGGCTTGTGGATTGCAGACTGGGGTGTCTGAAAGATTGAGGCTGAAGTTCTAGGTTCCTTTGTTGCACCATAGACCTTAAACCCAAAGATCGCAGCTGCGTAGTAGGGAAGACAACCAGACGAGGTCAATAGGATAGCCTGCATATTGTAGCTCGGAAGTTCCGCAAAATCTAGGTCTAAGGGTTTGGGGTTTAGGTACGGTAGCTGTTCAGTACTGTTGCCTCCACTCAGCACAGTCACATCAAATTTATGTATATATAGCCCCTGATACCAACCCTATTACAGACCCAAGGTAACTGGTGCGCATAACAATTTTCAAAATCAGGGCTTGAGTGTTACAAAGTTTCTTTGATATCTTGGACCCAAAAATTGGGGGTCAACTCGAAATTCAGGGTTCCTCTTTGATGTCCTCATAATGTGCAAAGCCGGAGCGCAGGGCTTCAGCGCACTGAAGGCAGTATGTTTCAAAGTTCCTGAGAAAAACACAAGCGCATCAACTCTAAGCCATAAACCCTAAACCCTTTAGAGCCTTCAGACCTGGGTCTGCAGAAAGTTCTTGAGGGTTCCACCAGTTCTTATACTCTCTGGAGCTGTCCGACACGCTTAGGAGGACCCTGATATAATCCGCTTAGCTTAGGGTTTGGGGTCTAAGGTTTAGGGAATAGTGGTGTAGTAGAAATATAAAAGGACCCTAATATACTCCGTATTATCCTTTATAGTCACTATTACCGGGTGAGGGGTCCCCTCAACCTATAGCGGTTTCCATTTTCTTTTCCGCTCCCCCTTAAGATTAATAACCGGGCCAAAGAGCTTGCAGCATGTGCAATTCACCAAGGAGGAAATCCTACCTGACAAATATATAAAGCGGCGTCGGGGCGACAGACGCTGTCCCATCAAGTAGCATCAAGGAAGGTAACACATCGTCAAAATTGTTTTGTTTATGCTGGTCCCGAGAAATCCACTGTGCCACTCAAGACGGCTGCACAGCGAATATTGCTGCTACAGCGATGTGTCGGATAACACCGTGGCACTTTGCGCTCTGCAGACCCCGCCGTGCATTTCCAGGCAGTGCGCGGTTTAGGGTTTAGGATTTAACTGATATAGAGATGTCCATATAGAGGAAGCCCGAATACGACCCCAATATAAACCATAATCCTTAAAACCAGGAATCCCCAAAAAAGATGCCCCCAACTTCTGGAAATCCTAATTCCTACTGATCCCTCTTACCCCTACTTTTCCTGTGTAAGCCTACTTAACTCCTCGAAAGGGATGCTAATCCCTGGAAAAGCCCCATGTTCACCCCACATCAAGCCTAAACCCTAAACCCTAAACCCTACCTTACTGAAGTCCACAAGGCTCATAGCCTTACCCGCCTGGTAGCTATCTGGGGGTTTCCCCAAAATTGGGGGGTACCTTTTTAGGGGTTCCCACTACTAAGGATCATAATATATTGGGGTCTATATTGGGGTCCCCTTATTTTGGGAAACTACCATCTAGACCCCAAGGGACCCAGGTTTAGGGTCCAGGGCTTGGGCTAGGTTTTAGGGTTACGGTTTAGGGCAAAGGATCCCCAAGATTGAACCTCCCCCGCCCCACTTTGATTGGGAGAACTACGGATTACTGGGAAGTTCCGTTTTTTTGGGCTCCTTAACTTACTGGGAGTTATATAAGAACTATATTCCCTTATGCGCGACGAACCAGCAATACGTGAAGAAACTTCATCCGATGTCCTGACTTCCCTGGAGAATTCGTGAGATCCTGAAACGAACCTTTCCGTACCTTGCACCCAGCCGTCCCAATCCGTCAAGCCTCCACGATGCGCTCGTAAACACTCCTTAGCCGACTTGTGCACATAGGAATTCATGTCTCCACGCCCTTCAATTAGTGGTTACAAAGGTAAACCCTCGGATTAAGAACCCGATTAACCTTTTTAAGCCCAATACATGCCATAGTAATTCCATAAACGCTGGGGGGGTACCTTTGGGGGGATGGCATGAAATCCCTAAGCCCCAAACTTGCCCTATGAGTACCTTTGAGGGGGAAATGGCATCCCTTACTCAAGGGTAGCTTCGGGGAGGGGGGGGGATGAGGGTCACACCGCGTTTCACGCATCAACCGTACCACTCTAAACCCTAAACATTAACGATAGCACCCTAAACCCTAAACCCTAAACTCCCAGGTTTGCCAAGCGGCGAGCCAAACTGATTGCCGTCCTCCAGCCGCAGCACGTTCCAGCCTTTTGCTGCGAAGACGCCGCCAACGTCCTGAAAGAGGGCGCCCCAGGGCCCCTTTCAAGGATATGAGCACATGAGTATACATGTGTACAGGTGTGTGTGTGTGTGGTATAGATTAGGGGTTGCTTCTAACAGTAACTGACCAGGCTTCTTTAGAACCTACGCCCTCCCAAAAACATACTGCTATTTGAAGGCCCACAAACCCCAAAACACACTGCTATTTGAAGCCCCCCACATCCTACAACATACTACTATTCTAAGGCCCACAACCCAAAAACATACTGCGTTTTGAAGGCCCGCAGGCCTAAACACATACAGCGATTTGAAGGCCCCCACACCCAAACCATGGCGTTAGTTTAGGCCCAAAAGGGTTCCTAGGCCCTCCAAAAAACATCTGCTATTCAGAGAAATAGCAGATGGTTTTTGGTCCCAAAACAGCAGATGGTTTTTGGTTATCCCCCATGCTCCGGCCAACATCCATCTGCTATTTCTCTTGCCCAAAAACCATCTGCTATCCTGCCCAATAGCAGATGGTTCTTGGCCTCCCGAACCCCCCCGCGCGTTGAGAAATCAAGGGATGGAAGTTGAGAAGATAGCAGATAGAATTTGAGAAAATAGCAGATGGAAGTTGAGAAAATAACAGATGGAAGTTGAAAGAATAGCAGATGGAAGCTGAGAAAATAACAGATGGAAGTTGAAAGAATAGCAGATGGAAGTTGAGAAAATAACAGATGGAAGTTGAGAGAATAGCAGATGGAAGTTGAGAAAATAACAGATGGAAGTTGTGTCCACAAGCCTTAAAGAGTTACTGTCAGAGGCAACGCATAAGGTATAGACATATGATACACCTGTGTAAAAGGGTATCGGGTGTAGGGTTGAGGAACGTGGGGGTTGCTCAAAATGGCCCTTAGAGCCTTAGGGATGTACGGAAAGCATCAGGTGAATATAGAAGATCTCTGGTAAGAAACCATTTTTTGTTTGAAACATAATATATTAGATTCTTCTTGCGAAGTAGTGGCCTAATACGAAACCTCAATTTATATTCAGGACCTGAAAACCCTAGTTAGCGAATGCCTATTCAAAACATACCAGTCTCCTGAAGTCTGGCTCAAGGTTGCTAGCTTAAGGTTGAAAGAAGAAAAGACCCCATAAATTTCGACCCGTGGCCCAAGAATTGGTAACTGATCAAAAGTAAACCCTGAACCTTAAACCCTAAATCCTAAACCCTAAACCCTGAATTCTCAACCCTGAACCCTATATAGAAACTAAGCTCCTCTCTATTTCCCTTTTTGACCTACAGGAGCCCGACATAATTTTCCCAAAAAAACTTTGAGATCAACGCATTCTAGGTAGGTGCAAGTTGTGGGTTAGAGCCGGCATGTTCTAAAAGGGTCTAGGGGTTTGGGGATTCAGTTAGGTTTGGGTTTAAGGTTAAGGGTTGGGATGAAAAAGTGATTTAGGACTTTATGGTGCTTGACTTATTGTGTCAGCATTCCTGACAAGGGAACCTTCGTTCCAGATAGATCCCCCGCAGAGGAACCACTAGAACACCCTATGCAAGCAATGTAGTGGTCTGTATAATTATCGATATTTTCTATAAAGATTCCGTGTGAAATTCAAATATACGGTACCTCAAACAGATCTGAAAATCATCTTAGTAATTTTGTAGACCCCCACATTTGCCATGGCGGAGGGACGGCGGGCTGTAATCGTGATGGTCTCCTTTGAGATACCTTACATAAAAGGGCCGTAGTATAGTCAGGATCCAAATCAAGAGACCAAAAATTTGACAATCCCTCACGTGAGCTATAATCAAAACTCCTAGTATCCCCCTTTATAACCCTTATACTAGTCTCCTATAAAATCTGCTATAGAACCCCATTAAAGGAGTTTAGACTATGGCTAACGTGATGATGCGCTTTGCATTCTTGTCCCTTTGGCCATGGCCGCGACTCCTTCTCTCCTTCTGGTAAGCATGTGCCAAACCCATATTCCTGACTGCAAGTTTCCGTGCTCCCGGATCTCTGAACCTAAAGCCAGGACCACAAACCTAATCTTCCAGCACCTCAGCATAGACTCTTGAATGGAAGGTTTAAGGTTTAGGAGACCCGAAATCATCATGCAAGGGGATGAAAAGGAAGCTTCTTTCATCTCATGGAGCCTGGGACTTGTTTTATGATTAATCTTCCTACTACTGTTACGATTACTGTACAGTTACTATTACCTTTACTATTACTATTACTGTTGATATTACTACTGCTATTGCTATTGCTGTTGTTAATATTGGAGTTCAAGAACATGACCTCCCACGCCCAACACGCAGGAGCGATGCCCGCGGTTCTTGAAGTTTCTGGTTTGAACTTTCGATAGAAGTCTTCTTACCACTCACTCCCTTCCCTAGCCCCAACCTACAACATGAGACCGCAGACTATGCAAATTGCCCCAACCCAAAACCCTAAAAGTCTGGGTCCATAAGTTAAGGATTATGAAGCGGGGATGTCTCAAAGCGGAGTGCCCTCAACCAAAGTATGAATATACGGGAAACTATGAGGGGATCGTGCAGGGGAGATTGAAAGGATCATGTCAAAATAACCTCCAAAGATCAGTACTGAAGGGGCCTGGTTCAAGGTTTACGCTTTCTGGTTTACTGTTTAGGGAACTCGAAACAGGGATACAATTTCAATGAAAATGTGCGGCAAGTTGTTCTACAAATGTGATAAGGTTTAAGGGAGCATTCACAAACCCCATATCCCTAAACACATAAGCCATCAATCTTACACCTCTAGAGCGCCGAGCACCTAAACCCTATACGTCCATATACACCCTCAGCTTCCATTTCATGATCCATGTTCATGTTCACTTAATGTTCTGCTATCCCTGTTACGAATTTCCTACAACCTAAACCCTAAATCCTACATCCCAAGCCTGAACCCAATCACTAAACCCTAATCCCTTAGCCCTAAACCCTAATCTCTGAACCCCCAACCCCGCACCCGACATCCTACCCTAAACCTCAAACCCTAATCCCTAAACCCTACACCCGAACCTGATCCCCAAACCCTGCACCCTAAATCCTAATCCCTAACCCCAAACCCTGCACCCTAAACCCTAACCCCTAAAACCTAAACCCCAAACCCCAAACCCTGCACCCTAAACCCTAATCCCTAAACCCCAAACCCTAAACCCCAATCCCCAAACCCTGCACCCTAAGCCCTA
>CAJNIZ010018324.1:74624-85446 GCA_905231905.1 Symbiodinium pilosum
TTTAGGGTTTAGGATTTAGAGAGGATGTGGGAGGAACTTATCTGGGGTCATATAGGGAACATAGAAGGTTCTAGGCTTAGGGCTTAGGGTTTAGGATATTCTTGAGAGGTTATATGAGCTACAAACAATATTGTCTACATAATTTGAAGAGTTTAGGGTTTAGGGCTTAGGGCTTAGGGCTTAGGATTTAAGGTTTAAGGTGTAACGTTTAGGGATTAGGGAATATTTCCCATGTAGCTTGGCGGGTGTAGGGCTTAGGGGTTAGGGGTATAGGGGCATAGGGCTTGAGGGCTAAGGGCTTAGGTTTAGGGTTTAGAGACTCAGGGTTTGAGACTAATGAGGTTTAAGGATTTACCGTGCCGTGGTTTGGGGTTTAGGGGTTTGGGCTTTAATTAGGGGTTTGGGCTTCAGGGGTTTGGGGTTTAGGGATTTCAGGTTTAGCGTACCAAATAATGGAGAATCATATGGAAAAGACAAGGGAAATGAAAAGGGCAACCAACTTACACCGAGGTTTAGGGCTTGCCTTGGTCAGCAGCCTTGGTAAGTGGAAAACAATGGGGGTAACTGTGGTTGTAATGTGCCTTATCAGGGGGTTTTCAAGTACACTTACTGCGTCCCCTAGGCCCCAATCCCTAAACCCTACACCCCTATTTGCCCCTGACCCTCAAACTATAAGTTTCAGGCTCCTGGGTAGTCAGGCATGGACACCCCAGATCTTAAGTTACCCTACTGAAAACCCCCACGTGGTGTACAGCCTATACATGGTATATATTGAGGTATATACTGGGGTATACATTATGGTTCTGAACCTCGGGGTTAAAGATGAGTAGACACTGCCCAGTCGAAAGGCCCTCGTCCGTTTGCTTTTGATGCTAAAGGAGAAACCAAAACCAAAACAACAATGCTTGAGGGCATTAGACAAACCCGAGGCGGTCACAGGCAGGGCAGAACCGAACAAGGGTTAGGGTCCTGTAGCAGAGATTTGCGGGGATTGCATAAAGATCTACAATCTATATCTGCGGACTATGGGGTGGGGAGTTTTTCAGTACTTGGCAGCCCTAAGACACTTGCCCCTCAACAAGATTCATATTTAAAGCAGTTTCAGTGGTGAGGTGTTCATTGGAGCGCGTTGGCATAAGGGATGTGTATAAGGACTATGTAGCGTCTCCTGATGCCAATTCCCCCCCCCCTGAATGCTGGTTTCTTGTTGGAATAAGTACTGATGAAAAGATACAAACCTGTTTCCTTACGAGTTCTTGATACAAACAAACCCCAACATACTGTAGTAGTTTCCATTTTCTTCTCCACTATCCCAATATAACCCAATGTAACCCTGTATAAACCCAATATAAGTAAAGCCTATATAAACCCAATATAAATAAAGCCTATATAAACCCAATATAAACCCTATATAAACCCTATATAAACCCTATATAAACCCAATATAAACCCAATACAAACCCTATACCCTTTAGGAATTCAACCATGGTCCTGAAGTGGCCTTAAACCAAGCCTGGCTGAACAACTGTCCCCCGTGATATGGGGGTTTCCGAAAAGTAGGGGTACCTTCTTTTGGGGGTCCCCATAACAAGGACTGTAGTATATTGGGGTCTATATTGGGGTTCCCTTAGTCGGGGAAACTACCATATAACCTCCCCTCATTGTAAACTTGTGTTCCTTACTGGGTTGTAAGTTAAGTGCATAACGTACGTCAACCATGACCCAGGCCGTAGACTAAGAACATTCCTGGTAAGCATGGGCCAGTAACTGTCCTGTTGACAGCTTCACAGTTCATGTTTCAAGTTAGGTTTTCGGCTTTTAAGGTGCAGGACAAGTTTAGGATCTACTTGAAAGGTTGAGAGCAACCTGGTAAGACCCAATCTCTTGTGAATTCTTCTCAAAACGGGGATGGCTTAAAGACCCGAGGAACCCTGCGAGGTTCTGCTTTCACATGCTTATTGCTGAAACCCTAAACCCCAAACCCTATAAACCCTAGAAACCCTTCAAAAACCCTAGAAACCCTTCTGTTTGCAGGGGCACATCCCTGTGACCCTCCAACAAATCCTGACGTCCTAAGTCCAAAGGAAAAGTTGGCACCAACTGTAAACCATCATAAGATTGAAAGGGCACAAAAAGTTGCTGAAGCTGACCCAAACTCGCAAGGCCTCTAAATGCCCTGCTTACACTCAACAAAACATGTTCCATCGTCTGGAACCACTTATCACCCTCTGAGCACAGACTTAGCTTCATGAGATGTCTGATTACGGAAGACCCAGAAGGCCCTGTACAATCCCTGCCCAACCCCTCCCAAAAGGAAATACCCTAAACCCTATAGTCCCCCTTAAGTTAATAGAATATGGGGTATTCGGGGAACTTATTAAGATATACCAAATCCATATTCTATCTACTTAAGGGGGACTATAAACCCTAAACCGCGCAGGGCTTTTGGTCTGCCTTGTTGTCATCATAGAAAACAATGAGCTTGTGCAGTCTCAGGTGACCGGCAAGAGAGGAGGCCTCTCCATGCACACCCCCAACGGCAAAGAGGCAAACAATCCTCCCTGACAGTAACAGTTACCAATCACCAGAGGTAATAGGAGTTATAGTAACACCTTAGTAGGTCAAATAAGACCCCTGAAGGACAGTTACTGCTAGGGGTTTATGACCCAATCTAAACCCACGCCATCTCTGGCGATGGAAACAGAAAACGTAAAGATTGGCGGATTACCGCACAAAAGGCTGCAAGTCGCAGCCCCTGGCCGGATACATGAAACTTTCCAGGGCTATGGCTTTCATGGTTCGGCTTAGGGTTCTATAGGGGCTATATAGGGGTTATATTGGGGTATGTTGAGGCTCTTTTGACGTTATATTAGGCTATATTTTGGAAAGAGACAACTTTGGACTTTATGCTTCCAATCTTCTTCTACTCATCATCAAAAGGGCTAGTCGGTAAGGTCGGCTAACTTAAACATTACAAGTGCCTGAAGTAAACAAGTCCCTTTGCACTACCACGCCACCCGTCACTCATGAAAACAGCCGTCTACTTATGACGCAGGTTGCCGAAATCTACCCGCATGTTGCCAACATCTTACTGCGTCCTCAACCCTAAATCATGAAATGTCCTTGCCGCCAAGAACCAACCACCAACAGTTTTGAGATGGCCTCCACCCAAAAAGCCCTTTCATTCGGCTCCAGAAGAATCTACTTGATCAGCCATGGATAATCCCGCATGGAGGGTTTGGGCTCAGTGGGGCTGTCAGTACCCAACTTTACATTGAATTTTGCGAGCCCGGCTTCGGAGAACGACTCCAGACCTGTTGAGGAAACCGAGTTAAGCTGCGAGAATAGAAGCAACATACTAACGACCCTATGTTTCCCAAAAAAGCTCAGTCCCAAGTCCTAAGACCGAATCCTCAGACTAAACCTTACATCCTATACCCTTATCCCTCTAATTCCTTGACAGCAACCCGCAGGCCTCCTGCGCGACTCCTTCCATGAGACAGCCATCCCCCGCCTGACATTTTCGGATTTATAAAGGAGGAATAAGTATATACATATATATATATATTATACATAGGCTTCTATATAAGGTTTGAAGATATAGGAACTATAAAAAAAAGTTGTGAGAGTTCTAAAAGGTTAGAAGGAGTTCTGAAACTTGATTATACCGCGGCTTATATGAAGTTGTCTAGGGCTGGGGGTGTGGGGACTAAGCTTAACTTGCATGGTCGGAGGCAATTAATCGTGGAACTGACTGGGGCTATTGCCGCATGTGTCATAGAGGCAAAAGTTTCCTGACTAACTCCTCCCTGGCCATCCAAGTGGGGCGTAGGGCTTGCTGTGACGTAGCGCAGAAGCAATGACCTACACATGATGCTCCTTCACGGGAACACCACAACTGGTCCAAACCTTCTACGAGCAACACCGTAAAATTGAATACAGAAGAACAACATCACCTCCCACCAAATTTGACAGAGTGCAGAGGTCTCTGGAGCGTTTCCGTGCACTTGGTTGAAGACGGGGAGCCCAAATCCGCACAGTACTTGTGACTGGCATATCCCTAAACCACAAACTTGGCATCACGAAAGGCCCTCATGAATCCTGGGTTGACAAGGCGACAAGCTCAAAAACAGAAAAAGCAGCCAGGCGAAACATAGCTAAACCAATGTGAACAAGCCAAGAACCGTGCAGCCCAAACCCTACCAACAAATTCTGAAAAAAACGGACACCTGAGCGTACCAGAGTATCAGGGTTAAGTTCTTGAGGTCTAGAGCTTGGGGTTTAAGATTGGGCGTTAGGGCTGTATGGTAGCTGGCAGATCAATAAAAGCCCACACTAAACCCGATCTCAAAGTGAAAATTTCAAAGCCATCCAAAGAGGCTCTCGTAGTTTTCTCGCCTCCGTAGATGCCGTCGTACCCCCCATAAACCCTTAACACCAGCTCTTATTGCAAGGGACGAGGACGTAGGTGTAGTGGTCGAAGAGAGGGAAGCCCTCGCGATTGAAACGGGCGGACAAATGAGCCTGCAGGCCCAGGGTGCTTTTTATTTAGGGTTTAAGGTCGGAATTCAAAGTTTGGGGTTTCGGGTTTGGGGTGTGCTTCAGGTATGCTATTGAGATCTGAAGTTGTGATGGACATCAAAGCCATGTAGGTCAAAAGGTGGCAGAAGGTTAGCACGCATCATTACATGACCGAGGCTTCCATCCCGAGCTAGAGGCATCAAAAATCCCTGGCAACCATGCAAAACCTGCACCCTAGACCCTAAACCCCTAAACCCCTAAACCCTAAACCACAACCCCCCAAGACTCTGACTCTGGTGAACGATTCAGAGCACATCCCTGCTATACAGGAGATTCTGTAGGGGATAAATAAAGGTGGTTTGGGGGGTTGAATGAAGATGATGTAAGGGATATATAGGGGTTATATAGGGGTGATGTAGGGGATATATAGGGGTCATATAAGGGTTATATAGGGATTATGTAGGGGATGAAGGCAACCTGCGCAGTCTCTTGCTGGTGGGGGAAAATCGCAGGCACATGCGAAGAACTTCCCCAAACACCAGATTCATTCTCAGTCCACCACCTCACCCATAAACCCGTTCCTACTTCAACTTTAAACCCAAAAAGTAGAATGCCCAAACAAAATTCCCTTCCGCACTCCCACTTGAGCAGCAGTGCGTGTAAGCAGGTCTCAAACTAGGAGGACTGGCCTGGTCCACCAAAGCCCAGAACCATCAAAAGCCGACCCTCCGCCAAATAAATGGAACCCCTTTCATGGCGCTACAGTTTAAGGTTTACAAGGGTTGTAAAAACTGATCTGGGGCAAAACATAGAAGCTGAGAGGGCCGCTGTTCGAAGAACAGTAGTGTTTATGAGGCCCTTTTGGGACGTTCATGTCCACTGTGTGGAGTGAAAAGAAACATGTGTTGCAAACACCCCATTACATCCTACTTTTGACTCGAGGGCTTTCAGCAACGCCAATCTCCGAGCTAGAGGCCTCAAGCCCTGAACGCACATTACACTCCCCCAAACTAACATGGAAACCCGTATAGTCCCCTTGTAGAAGGACTGTAGTCTTTATAGGGCCCTTTTTGGGTTTCCATGTTAGTTTCCGGGAGTGTATCCCCTACATATGTTGGAACCCTGCCTCCACGAAGTCCAAAAGTGGTCCTTTCTCAAATTGACACGCCGTTCATGAAGACCAAGAAATGCCAGAATGCCACTCATAGGTGCCCCACAATTCGCAGAGGCCCTTTAGCGCGATCCGTACAAGGCCCTACACCCACTATAACCTTACCCTTTAAACCCAAAACCCTAAACGCTAAACGTTGGGTGCCATTTGCTTGTCTTCCATCATCCCGATATGGTGGTTTCCCAAAATTGGGGGCTTCCAATCAAGACCCTCATACTAAAATCCTTGTTAGGGTAACCGCCACAAAGGTACCCCTGGGTTTAAGAAACATTCATATTATACCCCTGTATAACCCTTTCTGTGCCAACTCTCCAGCCAAGCACCTTGCGCTCGAAGACCTAAACCCCGCGATCTACTCCCTCAATGATAAACTCCATAAGCCCAAAACCGCATTTAGGATTTAGGGCGAAGCCCCACGCCCCAAAGTCTACGACCCAAAGCCCCAAGCCCTACAAGTCTGAACCAAACAACCCTGAGCCCTGGAAACCTTATCTCTATGCCTATCTTACCCTAAACCCCAACCCTCCAAACCCAAACTCCCCCAAAACTTAGACCCCACACCAAATCCTACCATTCAAGCCCCAAATCCCCAAGCCCTGAATCCCCAAACCCTAAAACCCCTCCCAAGAGGGAACCTCGGAGATGGCCATCCCGACCGCGTTCGCGAAGCCCTGGCCGAGCGGCCCAGTGGTCACCTGAGGCGTACTTGGGGGGTCAGAGGGACTTAGCAAGTAAGGTTTAGGGTTTAGGGTCAGGGGGACTTAGTAAGTGGGTTACTAATGGAAAAAATGGAAACTACTATATCATTTAGGGCTTAGGGTCAGGGGGACTTGGTGAGTGGGTTACTAATGGAAAAGAAAATGGAAACTACTATATCATTTAGGGTTTAGGGTCTAGGGTTTAGGGTCTAGGGTCTAGGGTCAGGGGACTTAGCAAGTAGGTTAGTAATGGGGATAAGTGGGGTTACTATATGGGTTATAGGGGTTATTAACCTACTTACCAAGTCCCCAGGAATCCTCCAAGTACTTTCTTCAGGCTAAAGGTCAGAGTCCAGGGTTTAAGGCTAAGGGTTCAAGGATGAAGGTCCAAAGTGGGTTTGGGGCTCTTGTGGTTTTAGTGTTTTTTGGAGCTTCTTGGGGGTTTGGGGTTCTTCAGCGTTAGAGTCTCTTGAAGGTTCAGGGTTCTGGCCTTTTCAGCCTCAGGGTTCGGTGTTCTCCTACTCTCACTCCTATCCCTGCTAAGTCCCAATACTACTTTTTCCACTGTTACTCCTCCCGCTGCTGCTGCTACAATGGCAAGGATGACAACCACGAGGTCAACCATGCAACCAGGAGGAGACCGAGGGCAGAACCATAATGCAGATGAAGGCGAGTGGTACTAGCAGTAGAACACCCTCCATCCCTAGTCTTGAACATTCGCCTGGGCATCATTGTCTTGGGTTGTATGGTTCAGGTGAGATTTCCAATTCTTGTAGCTGGGACATGTAGATTGCTTGGTATTGTCAAAATCCCTGCATGCAAGCATTTAACACCCCCTTCCCACCCCCAATATCACACATGTCCCCTAACATGAGGTCTCATTACGGGCCCGAACTCCCACACTATCTGAACCCAAAGGCGGAATCCTGAACCCTCCAAAACCTTTCACCCCTATATCTGACAGCAAGCAACACCATCCCCGCATTTCTCAGAAGTAAGTTGCAGTACAAGGTTTAAAGTTTTGGGTTCAAGTTTAAATTCTGAAGTTTTGTGGTTTTTTGGCCTGATGACAGGAATTAACGCATCATGAGAAATCCTAATCCCTAAACCCTACGCCCTGATCACGGCAACCCCTCTGTACGCCGTGGAAGCCTTATAACAGCCCCTTCACACGAACCTATACTTTGGCGAAACCCCAACAAGCCCATTACTCCGGTGACCCGGTATCCCGCAAACCCCCTACAACCCCTGTAAAGGGAACCCCAGAAAACCCCAGAAACACCCAAAACCCACGGGGTTCTAGATACAATCACCTCGACACCGCTGGTCATTCGGAACTCAGGGTGGCCCGGGGTGCTGCTGCCTGGGGTTGTTGGGTCCAAGGCGGTCCCCCTTTCGATGAGAAAAGGGGGGCTTGTAGGGGTTGTGGAGGGCTTGGGGTTCAAAAAGGGGTATGCGCTGATGCTAGGGAATGATTTTCCGGCCTGCAAGCAGAGATTTAGGCACAGGGGTCTCAGGTTCGTGGGGGATTGTAAGGCAAGTGGTGGTAAGAACAGCTTTTGTGGGCCTTCAGAATACAATACTTAGGGTGTGGGGTGTAAGGTATACCGCTCCGCACATAAGGCTCAGGAGTTCAGGGTGGCTAGCAGAGAAGGGGGATTTCTAAACACAATCAGTCAGGTTCACGCTACAGGCTTGAAGGTTTGCAGGCTGAAAGGCCTTTGGGGAACATATCTTGAAAGCACATGAATAAGCAACTTGCTTACTTGATAATTGATTCTCTTTTGTTCAGGAGCAACTCAAGATAGTGCCCCACACTCTAACTGTCCCAAATAATTCAGACTTTTAACAAGACCTTCACTTCAATCCTGGACTGTTGCACATTGTATGGGCTTGGACCTAGACCCTGTTAACGCCTAAACCCTAAGCCCTTAACCCTAAACCTGAAACCCTTACCCCCTAAACCCTGTACCGCCTGCTTGCCGGAACTGCTTGAGCTGCTCCATGCACACCTCGTAAGGGCCACCCGCACCGGTTCCTGGGGCGCCATTGGGGTTTAGGCACTTAGAAGTGAGAGCCTTGGATCCACAAATCACGCCTTTAAACTATCGGGGGTTAGACCTTGGAGATAGAAACCCAAAACCCTCAACTTACAAATATAGATCCCGTGCATCTGTGCAAATGCTCAGTTGCGGGGACGCTTACGCAAAAGCTCCAGCAGTCGCAACAAGCTCAAAGGCTCATTATAACCCCATATGGTTTCGGTCTAGGGTTTAGGATTTGGGGTGATGTGGCATTTAAGGCTTGAGGTTCAGGGGTTGCCTATATCGTCGGTGCAAAATTCGGCATTCAGCTTGCCTGGTGCAGGTCGGAAACCTTCTCGTAATGACATCGCAATTCTAAACCCTAAACCCTAAACCCTAAGGGCTGTTGATGGCCCTGGCGATATGTAGGGGCTACCAAGGCAGTGCGGGGGATCTCCGTAAGGGTTTAGGGTTTTCGGTTTAGGGTGTAAGGATAATGTCAGGGAAAACCTCCCATACCTCCCTTGAACGGTTGCCTCTCGCCCAGAACTCTTGGAAAAATCCTTTTCTCCCGGTGCTCCTGATGTCTCCGCGGCCCCCATTCTACCTCCAGATTCCGGGATCTTGATTGCAAAGTCGCTCACGGAACCAAAGACCCTACATCCCAAGCACCGAACCCTGACCATAAACTCCGAAAACTGGACACCAGACCCCACACAGTGCTTTGCCGAAATTTGGGATCCCCTTTCAGAAAGTCCCTATGATCAGCACCTGTGATATATCAGGATTATACAATTGGGTCCCTCCCACCCGATTTTTTGACCTTAAACCCTAAACCCCTAAACCCTAAACCCTCCCTAAACCCTAAACCCCTAAACCCTAAACCCTAAATCCTACCTCAACACCAGTCAAAACCAGGCATCCCACAAGGTGAAGCATACTGTAGAGCAGCGCAGAGGCATGGCCAACAGAAAGCACGAAGCGGTCCCGGTTCAGCCATCTCTTGTTGGGTGAGAACTTCATGATGCTCCTGTGGGGTTTGGGGTTCAAGGTGAATCTCATGACAAATTTCCCTCCAATGTATCTTAAAAATTTCTTTCGACTCCCCACACAATGGACATTAGAAGAAAACACTTTTTTACTTCCAACTGGAAACTGGAGGGCCGGCCGTGGGGAAGAGTTTGAAACTCCAGTGATGTAAAGCTTTTTGTGCATCTCCAACAAGGATAGATGCGGGACTGTGGTCAAAGCGTTTATTTCGCATTGCTGGACCTCCCAAGACCTAAAAACAGTCTGTTTATTTGTGGGGTCCTGGCACGGACAAAGCAAGGGTACAGGAGTAATGGGTCTGGAGGCCGACCCTACACATTACCCAGGCAAGAAATCTGAAAAACGTTGCTTGCATGTGGGTTTCCAAAAGTTGGGGTCCCTTGTTGGGAGTCCCAATTTTACGGAGGAAATGTATTGGCTTCTATATTGGGGCCCCAAATTTTCTAGCAACTCTTATTTGCACTCGTTAAAACAACCAAAAAGCACTCTACTCTTCGTCGGCTGCCCAACTGACCATTCCACTTAGTAGTAAACATCCCCCCCCCCAAATTCAACATGTCCCCCAAAGCTTACTTGTTATTGCAAAAGAATTGTTACGAGTAGAGGGAGCTGAGGGAAGCATTTAATGTCGGGGGAAAGACTTACACAGCTTTGACTGCATGAAAAAAAATGAAGTTGCCTCCAGACTTCGGGGTCCTGCTGGCAACCCCCATGACAAAACCCTCTTGCAAAGACCCATAGAGGCTTGAACCCTGAATCCTGACACCTCTACAACCTTCAACCCCCAAACCCTAAACCCTATAGAACCCATTATAATGGTTTCCATTTTGTTTTCCATTATCCCCATAAAACATCACCCTAAACCCACATTATCCCAATAAAGCCCTGAAGCTCCCCCAAAGCGCGTTGGCCAGAGGCGCACAGCCGAAGGGAGTGCCCAAGTGACCCGAGCTCGCACGGTCCACCATGTCGCCGCATAGGAGCCGAATGCTGTAGACCTCAGGAAGCGTTTTGCTTCAGACTTCAGCCCTGGTTTCAGAGGTTCCTGGGTTGTACCCCTAAAGTCTTACACTTGAAAGGTTTCCCCAATATGGCTTTCATATTGCCCTTGTATGAGCTAATGTTGTCCTTTGGGAACCCAAAAGAATCCCAAATCCCAGGGGTACAACCCTACGGGTACAAGCCTGAAACCCTTGATAAGCCTTAAACGTAAACCCCTAAACGCGTAGATCCCTCGGCTCGTAAGTGGTGGCTGTCATGAGCCATGTTCAATGCTTCTAAAACTGAAATCCCTTGTTGGGGGTTCCTGCGGTAAGAGTTACAATCTATGCGCAGGAGAAAAAGACTACGCAAAACAA